>CAUYSK010107078.1:0-39417 GCA_963575035.1 Avahi laniger
GGGACTCGACCAGCTCTGCCACAGTGTCAGGAGCTATGACTCAGGCTGGTGCCCAGGCATTAAGTCCCCGCGGTCACAGGCTTTGGGTTCCACGAACTGCAGCTGCCCACCCTCTGCTATCAGCACTGAAGCTGACTGCACTGCAATGGCGTCTGGAGCTGGCGGCATAGCCTCCCAGAGCCACCGCGGTGCCCGCTGTCCTGCGTGGGAGGACTCTGTGCTGTGTCCCTCCCAGCGCCCGTCGAACTTTCAGTAATTTCCATGGGAAGAGCCTCTTTTATGGGGTTCCCCTCCCGTGATCTAATCCTGGCGGTCTCCTGTGGCGAGAAGCCGCCTCCAAACTCTCCCCTGTGGGCTCGGGCAGCGTCCGATCCGTGGAGCGCCTGCACCGGCCAGCCTCTCCCCTCCGATGCTGACCCAGGGTCACGCTCTGGCACATTCAAAATGGACCCCACTCCTGTCTCGGCTCCCCACCGCTTGTCAGTCTGTGCTACCGCTTCACTCCGACTTCTAGCACTTCCCTGCTTGCGTGTGATTGGGGTTTGGTAAAGGAAGAGTCATCTTCCTGTGAGTCAGATCTCTCTGCCCGGGCCAACCTGCCGCCGGGCGCGGCTGACCCGTACTGAACTTCCCTTTGTCCCACACTCTCCAGTATTTGCGGGTGTTTTTCCAGTTCTCCTTACTTTATCCGTGGCATTGCTTGTCCCTTGCTGCTTCTCTGCAGATTCGCACAGCCGATCCTGTGGGAAAGCACCTCACTCGTGTGTGAGTGTCCGTGTTCTTCACCTCCCACTGTGGGAGCAGAGAGCCAGGTGGTCACCCCTAATCCGCCATTTTTCTCTCTCGAGGAAGGAGTATTCTATGTAGAGATGCTATAAATGCAAAAGCTTTGAGGGAGTAGCATGTCTTGGGCATCTGAAAGTAGCGGTGACTCACAGAACTCTCTGAACGGCCACGGTCGCCTCGGGAAGGAGGAAGAATGTGCAGATTTTTCCCCTCACGCGAGGGCCCGAAGTGCTGGGCTCGGCCAATCAGGGCAGGGTGGCGGGAATCACACCAAAGTAGGTCATGATGGATAAATTTGTATCCACATGCTTCAATGATATCGCTATTATAACCCAGAGTAGATACTTGCCTATCCTAATCTACCGCATCTTGAAAGGTCTTTAGGAACATAGCTCCGTCATTCTCTTCAGTGGACCAAATCAGTGTTTTATTCCTCTTGCAGTCAATTTTCTTTCAGACAATATAACCAGTATCTCTTAAATATCTTTTGGGAAAGGTCTTAATATCACAATTCCAGGTGTTTGCCAGGTACTCAGAAATAATTTTTCCTTTAAACATTTCTGGGATATATGATGAAATACTCTTGCTGGACCCTTTGTAAACATGAGAAAGAATTTCTTACAAATAATTGTTGTTTAAAAATTGTTATCGCCCAATTTGGATAATGTCATTGAGAACCTGTGGATGAATTGCTGATTGTAACCTGTCAGCCTGGAAGAGTGTGATAGAACTTGTAGATCACACTAAGAATCATTGAGGCTAGGTTTAGAATTCAAAGCACTTTTCTAAATTGGAAAAAAGATGAGAAATAATGAAAGTAAATTTCATTGAGGACATGGTCAGAATAATAATTAGCTATAAAGTTACAAAATGAGAATAACTCACTACATGTCTATTAAATAAAAATGTGAAAAAAGAACTAGAGATCATCGTTGATTAAAATTAAACATGAATTAGTCAGCACTTTTCTTTCGCATGAAATATGTAAATTAAATCCTATACAGAGTTACAAAGCAAATGACACAGAATGTAATCCTGCCCTCAGGAGACCAGTAAAGAGAAAATATAAAAATAAAAGTTTCAAACTCTAAAGTTTGTATATTTTTAACATTCATATGCAAAGGTGATTTGCTTGCTGTTGAGTTGTATGTCTGTGTGGCTGGTGGAAAAGAGCAAATGTTAAACGATTTTGCACTATTTTATATCTGCAGTGATAACAACCCAGTTTGTTTTCTTCTGAGCTATCTCCTTGATGTATAGCCTAGAAAAATGTGGTTCATTAAATCCTTGGAAGCCCTGACTCTAGAGGATTATGCACCATCATATGCTATTTGACTTTTTTTGGCTTAAATTATTTCAACATTTTAAAAGGAATTGGGCCTATTTTCCATTTCTCTTTTGGAATGGTCAATAACAGGTGTCTCACCTTGGAAATTGTATCTATTGTCGTTACCCACACTTTAAATTTTTAATCTGTGCTTGGCTCCCCCACCCATCCCATCCGTCTATTATACTGAATTATAATTTCAGAACAGGAAAGGGACTATAGTTCAATTACCTTCTGAGATATGGATCCCCTTTATAAGATCCCTGATAATTATCCAGAATATGTTTCCAGTACCTAGAATGACAGGGAACTTTCAAAGTCTTTTCAAATCTTTCTTCCTGCTATTTTATCTGTTCCTTTCCTTTTGTCCTTCCAGCTTTTAACCTGATTTTGACAGTCATCATGTCTGGATGTCTGCAAATAGCTTCCTAACTGATCTTTCTCTTCTTCCCTCCCCCCCGCCCCGAGAATGTCTTTACACTACTGTCTGACTAAAATTCCTAAAACACTTTGATCATGTTGCTACCTTATGCAGAAACCTTCAGTAATTCCCTGTAGCCGGCAGGATAAAGTCAGAACTCATTAACTTGAAATAATCTAGCCCCAACATGTATTTCTTGGTTTTAACTTCACATTTTTCAGTTTTCCCAGTCATTTCTTTGAGCTTAGTTGGTCTACTCAGTTTTATTGAAATTATATTGTTCTTTCTTATTCCAGTGCTATGGCTAATAGTATTTCCCTTCCTTTTTCTTCTTTCGCTGCTACCTCCTTCTCATTTCAGCACTGTCCGTATTTTAAGACCCACGTCAGTCCTTCTCTTGAGTGACTCACTCTAGACTACGCCAACACACTGTGATGTCTTCCTTTTCTGACCTCCTGAGGTGCCCATTTTCAGCCTCCTTGATTTGGTGCTTAATCATGAGCTAAATTGTGACAGTTTTCATATATTTTTTTATTGAACTATAGGTTTCTCTTTTATATCGATGTTCAGTTTTTCACATTTTTTTAACTTGGCTCTCCGCCAGATTAATTTTATGAAATAGCATGGTGTAAAGCTGATGATTTTCAGACTATATTTCACCAACTCTAGGAATTTCTGAAAACATAACCAGGGAAGGGAAAAAGGAGTAGAGTGAGGCTTGTGATTCCTACCAGCTTCAACGAGAACATCTCTGCTTTGATCTGATTTTTATACTGAACTTCTGCATTTGATTATTTTTGAGGAAAATGTTGAGGCTAAAGATGTTTGGAAGCTATGGATGTAGAGGAAGAGGAGCTTAGACTTGGAGAAAAGGGACTTGGGTTTTCTGTCTGGCTTTACTCCTTCCTGTCCTGGGCTTTAGTTTCTTCATTTTAAAAATTGTAAGATCAATGTATATAATCTTATATCTCTTCTACTATAAATTTCTCTGAAGATACAAAAATTAGCTTTATTAAAATAGAGTGAAATTTTATTTTTAATTACATTTTTTTTTTCTGGAAAGGGTATATTTTTGTTATCAAGTTGGCTGCAGTTTTTGTTGTTGCTCTGGCCAGAATGCTTCCTATATGGAACATTAATTACATGTAATTAAATATGAAAAAGTCACATTACGTTTCACTTCTGAGTGTTGATTAAAACACTATATATGACATTTGCTTGCCTTTTGTTCCTCCATACCACTGATAAACTCTTCATTAGTATCAGACCAGAAGTCTTTATGTGATCTTTAAAACGCTAAGAATACTACCTTCAGAAACCAAAAGATTTGAAAACAAAAAAATTGTTAGATGCACAAGTAATTAAAAAAAAATGAAGGCTAAATTTATGTAAGCCAAGAGAATACCATTCCTCACACTGAACCTCTTTCTTATTATCCCTTTCAAGGTAGGAAGTCACCACAGAGTCACCAATGAGTGCCATTGCTTTGTGTAAGGCTAACAAAAGATATCTTACTTGTTTTACTTGTTCTTAACCTCATACCTACAAATATTTAAGGACACCTCCTATAATTATCACTACAGGAGAATTCAGCTTGAAAACTGGAAGAATTTGAAGCCTGAAATATACCTAGTCTGAAATCTGCCAGTAAATTACAGCTCAACTCAAAGGGAAGGCATCTGAAACAGATTAACAGCTGAACTTCAGCAGACATTGGTAGAATGCTGCTATTCAGCAGGTTTCGGCCACAAACCAAAGGCTACAGATGAGGGATTAAGATTTCCAAACAGTTAAACATAGAATCAGGGTTTTTCTAATTCTTCTTTTGTACTTTTATTTTAAAAAACAAAACAAGGAGGAAACTATTAAAAACCCAAAAAGATACTAAAATAGCAAGTCTTTTTGTGTATCACTGTAGTATAAGCCGTTTAAGGTTGTCTTAAAGAATAATATTCTTATCCTATAGAAAAAAAGGTGCATGTTTTCCTTGTTGATATCAATTGTGAATAGGTGTTATAAGGGTTTCTGCTGCAGGTTCTGGCATTTGTTACAGAAATATTGCACCAGGAATTTTTGAATGTCTCTTAAGCAGTGTGAATCCTTTCCAAATTCCAGTAGTCTTTGATGCTCACCATTCGCACATTCCCCTCAAGCAAATCTGTCTTGTTCAAGAAAAGAATTATGGAGACATTGCTGAAAACTTGGTTCTTGACAATTGTTTCAAAAATGTTTTTGGAGATTTGGTAAGATGATTTGATCAGTCAATCTTCCATAAGCACCTGGGCAAATTCACTTGCAGAAACAAAGAAAAGTATTGATATTACATGGTGGAAGCAAAGCAATCAATCCAATGTTTCCTTTTGGATCTTTGATCAACAGTATCTAGCATTTTGAAAGGAACATTTTAAATTTCCATGTTGTACTCATGAATGCTTCTGGTGGGTCTTCTGGTAAGCAGAATCTTGTGATGGAATGTAATCTGGCTCTCCAAATTTATTCAACAGCAAGGAAATATTTTTATAGATTCAACCAGTTGAAATTATCCATGCTGGTCACAGGAATTCTGTATGCCTGTGTCTGCCCATAACTCTCTCATAGCAGAAAGATATTGTAAGCAAAACAAAACCTTGAGTTTCCACCATTATCTGGGTCCCTGTACTTCCACGGATGACAGGTCGTCAAATGCCATCATTTTGTCTCCATTGGTTTGAATGACCACCCAAGGAATATGCAACTTCCCTTTCTTCTTTCCCAGCATCCTCATATTAATACTTACGATTGCAGTGCTGTAGAGGGTGGAGTGGAATTCCTCACATGTGCACTGGTCAAAATCCTGCCTCTGGATGATCCACATCAGCTTCAGGAATTTAGACTTGCTGCTATCTCCACACCCAGTGGTAGGATCTTCACTAGCTGCTTGATGTAGGTCCGTCTTTTCCTGGGACAGACATCTGTCCATCTCCTTGGACTTGATCTTTGTCTTGCTGCTCTTCACCACACAGCTGGGTAAGTGCACACACAGCATGGACAGTGGTGACAGGAAGCCCTGATTCTTTATTTTTTATTCCAAACAATATTAACCAATGTAAGGAGTCTACTTGGAGTGAAGTACAGGAGCATCTGTTTTGAAGTAAGAGATCTGGACTTGAATGTTGGATCACTCTGCAAATGAGGAAGCCTGGCCAAGTTACTTAATCTTTGTGAACCTCAATTTCCTCTTTCCAAAATAAATGTAATTATAATTATTATATTTCTCAGGATTGCTGTGAACGCCAATGAGAATACTGGTCTCAAGTGGTTAGCCCAATGCCTGACACTTAGGTGTTTAGACTATTTCTCTACCTTTTCTTCTCTGTAGTTGCCCATTTTCTTTTATTGGACTTATTTGTGAATGACTTTGGACTTTTTTCAAAGATCAAACATTTAAAGGATGAAAGTTCATCACCATTCAGGCTCTGAAAATATTTCCAAATGACATCCAAAATTTGTTAGTGTTGGCAATTTCAATGTAATACATTGTCAATGAAAGTGTATTTAGATGTCTAGGTCTGTTTGCTTTGTTAAAGATCAATCACATTTACCTGGAAGAAGGGAGAGGAATTTAACAGAAAGAGGTAAAGGGGACTTTATGGGAAATGAAAATTTTCATTATTTTTTATATCTTCTTTTGAGTGGTGATTACGTCAGTGTATACAGTTTTCAAAACTCAATGAACTAAGTGCCTATACTTTTTGTTTTCTGTTACCTATGTGTCAATTATGAAAAAGCAAACCATATTGCTTTACATGTTATTCAAAGAAGTTATGCTTTCTACCTAATAGTTTGACTCTGTAAAGAGTTCAGAACAAGAATCTCATCACTTTGTTAGTTGAAGCTCATACATTTATGTGTTGTTCATAAGACCAGGTATTAGTATACCTGAAATTAAATTTATGGGATTATATATGCTTATTGATAGATGGTATCACTCATTTTTAGTGTTTGCTTTTCTCTTATGCTTGAGCCTATAACTTCACTTGGCATTGGCCTGTTGTAAAATATGTAGATCAGTTATTTATTGAGTTCTTTAAAAAGTCTTATGCATTTAAAATTGCTTTTAAAATAAGTTATAGTATTTCATCCATAAATGAAGAAGGTCAGGGATTATTCTCTGAAAAGGAGCTACTTTATTATGTATCATTTAAGACAGAAAGGCCTACTAAAAACTATTAAAGCATAACTTCCAGTTTAACATAAACACATTTTACTTAAGTTAGTGAAAATGTGAGTATAGCAGTTTACAGCCATGTTCTTTGTGTTGGTTTTATGTTTTAAGCTTTCTTTAAACTTGTAAGAGTTCATTATTTTTCTCTTTGGTCTTAATGTATCTTAGTTAAAATTTTCATGTGAGAACCACAGTTCACTTGCTTATGGCAAGTGGTTTAGATAATTTTAAGATATGATGTTCATCTGAAAGTTCTTATAACTGGACTCTAAGAAATATATGTTATTTGCATGAGTATTGTTTACCACCCCCAAGTAGTTTCAAAATGTTTAACACCTTCTTCATTCTTTAAAGCAGGCCATATTTTGAATTTTATTTCATTTATTTTTTCTAAAAAATTTCCAATATTATATTAGTTACATCAAAATATATTTAAAAATTTAAAAACATATATATGTTCAGTCAAGTTTCATAAAAATATTGATTTGTATCAAAGATGTGGTTTTCATTTAGAACTGCAGTTTGGATTTGTTTTACAATGACATGGTAAGTTACGGGAAAGTAAGTGACTTCTGTCCTTTGAGGACTGAGGAAAGCTATTACAAATTATTTCAGGTGTGAAGCATTACAAAAAGAGAATAAAGTAAATTATGTAATATTTTTATTCGTGGGAAAATTACCTTCATCCTTCTGAGTCATTTCTTTTTAATTTTATAATATTAATTACTTTGGTAATTTAAAATAACATTGATTCCCCCCCCACCATGATTTTGAAACCCTATTAGGTCGCATGTATAAAAGTAAGTGGTATTTTAAAATGTTGCCAACTCAATAGTGCTGCCACTATGCATGTGTTTATGATACTTTTGCTTCATGTGTTCACTTGGAGCTGAATACATTTGCTATTCTAAAAATGGAATAATCCAAGTTTAATTCAGTCCCTTTGTTGAGAAAGAAGGTGATTGCGTATTGCTTTTATCTGATACTTTAATGTAAATAATGGCATTTTATGAATTCACTTACTAGTGGAAAGTATTTGAACAGATTATGTAAACAAATCTCTTGCATGCTAATGTTGGTTATCACTGCCTTCAGTGCAAAAGAATCATCACGGTGTGAAAAGCTAAGTTCTTATGTGGAATAGTAGGCACAGAGGGCTCAACATTTGAATGAAAATTGTAAATGAATGAAAGATATCCCAACCCCAGTAGCAACATTTAAATAGCTTTGTAACTCAAAGTACATATTTGATGACTTATTTTGCTTTATAAATTTCCTGTTTAGATAGGTTGGCCTTTTCTTCCCCATTGGTTAATTTGTCTTTATTTTTTTAATATGTGATATTTTATTATATTTTCAAGAGAATAATCCTTTGTCTGTTGTATAAGGTTTAAATATTTTCTCCCAGTGTATAGCCTGCCATTTTATTCTTTAAGGGTATATTTTGACACTAATAGTTTTAAGATAGTTAATTTACCATTATTTTAACTTACATTTTGTGGGTTTCTTTTTCAGGGGATGAATGTCTTGTTTAGCAATATTGTCTATCTGAAAGACAGGAAAGTATTTTCTCCCATATTTTCCTGATAGTTTAAAAACTTTTCATTTCATATGCAAGTCTATCATTCATCTAGAATATATTTTTTGTGTATGGGTGAGGTAGGTGTTAGGGCGGGGACTCGCAGTGCAGGTTGAAAAAGAATTCTTGACACAAAGATTAGAATAGTTTTAAAGAAAAAAAGTTTATTTACTCCCCAAGTTGTTGTGGGGAGAAGGGCTAGGCACCAGGAAAGAAAGAAGTGCCACCCAAAGGCTAAGGGGCTCGGGGATTTTTGGGGAGGAGAAAGGGAATAGAAAAAAATTGATTGTTATCGGCTGATAGCAGAAAAATAGCTGTGAGATTGGCTGCAGCTGTTCCCCCCTCCTTTTTGTTCTTCTTCTCTGTGAGGCTTGGTTATTCATGTGGTTCTGGCAGGAACTGAGGAAGGGAGCTAGGAGGACCCCTGTTGTCTGCTCAGGGCTGGTCAAGGCTGTTCAAACAAAACTCTTAGAGATAATGAGTTAAGCCCCAGGTGGTTGATCAAACAAGGGGCTGTTGTGCCCTGATCTTTCCCTTGAGAGGGGCAATTATGTGCTATGAGTTTATTCCTCTTTCTTTCTGTTAGATAGTTTATTTTTCTCTGTTAGATAGTTTATTAGCAATGCCATCCTATCAGTAGGAATCTAATTTTATTTTTTATTGTATGGATAAACACAATTGTCCCGGTAGCATTGTAGTCTGTCTTCTCCCAGTTCATCTGCCTGCACCGTCTGCCTTACATTGGCTTTCTAAGCTCAGGCCTGTTCCTGGGCTCTCTGTTCTGTTCCTGTGGCCTGCTCTCCAAATCAGCACATTTTGTCTTAATTGCTACAGCTTTATAGTGAGCCTTAATATCTAGTTGTGTGAGTATTGAATCTAATCTTCTTTACCTGGTGTGTATTTCCTTCCTTTCAGTCTATCTGTGTCTTAAACGTGTCTCCTGTAAATGGTATATGTCTATTCTTTTAAAAACCATTCTGGCTTCTGGTGTTCTCTGCTTTTTTTTTTTTTTTTTCTGAGATGGGGTTTCACTCTCACTCTGTTGCCTAGGTTGGAGTGCTACAGATGCACACCTCCATGCCTGGCTAATTTTTTTTTTAAGTTCTTTTGTAGAGGTAGAATCTCACTACATTGTCTAGGCTGATCTTGGACTCCTGGCCTCAAGCAATCCTCCTGTCTTGATCTATCAAAGTGCTGGGAATACATGCATGAGCCAGCACAACCAGCCCATTCTGTGCTTTTTAGGTCACTTACATTTTGTTTGGGATTCCCGTCATACTTGATATTACTACCAATAACATATGTTGTGCTTTGTTTCTTTTGTTTCTTTTTCTTTTTCTTTTTTTTTGCCCTGCTTTTTATTTTCTCTTTAGAATTCTAATCCTTTTATAATCTGGTACCAGGCTGGATTTCATGCCATATGCTGTGATGTCAATGAAATGTCTTGAGTCCCTGAATCTTCCTTATGGCCACAGAGGCTCACTACTTTTTCAAGGTCTTATGGAGAATTTAATTCTGTGTTTAAATGTGCTTGCAGGGCCCATTAGACATCAGAACTCTTCCACCAGTGGGATAGTTTAATATAATCTTTCCTCACCCTTCCCTTTGTCATTCAGATTAAATATTTTAATGCCAGGATTTTAAAATAGAAATGTGTTTACTTGGGGTGCAGTCAGGACAATATGGTTTTACCTCCAAATCTTTGGCTGTTCTTTAGCACAAAGGAAGGATAATTTTTATGAACAAAGCTTCTAAAGCTCTTAGCCCATCTGACACACACACACACACACACACACACACACACACAAACCCAAAATATAATGGCAAATGCTTTTCTCTTGGATGTTGCTACAGACCTTATCATTATTGCAGGGAAAGTAAGTAGGGTCTGAACTGGTCCTGTGGTCAAGAGATGCCCATCGTAGCAAACCTATTTCTTGATTAAATATTGGAAACCTATGTTTTTTAGGATCTCCTTCTTGATGTCAAAGATGGAGAAACTTCAGAAATCCACCAGTTCCTCTGTCACCTTTTTCTAGATACTCATGAACTATCTTTGTTTTATCTGTGAGTTTACCAAGTCCTAATATCCAGAACTGTGCCTAGCTCCCAGGAATCATTAAATACGTGTAAATTGAAAAACAAGCAAGGGAGGTAGGATGGGGTGCTAATTGGAGGACATCTAAGTGACAAGAAGTAGACGGCACTGGAAATAGTTTCATCCTGCTTGGAAACTGGTTCCCCTGGAATAAAGACAGAGAAAAATGCCACCATGATAATGGAGTTTTATACATCTCCACTTGGCCACCACTTTCCCAGTGATGTTGATTTTAGGAACAAACATGTAATTTAATTGTTGGCTGCTGTTCCTCTTGTAGAAGGGGCAAACTTAGAAACTGATGTTTTAGTCTGCAAGGATGCCAGAGGATTGAACACCAGCAGCTGTGAAATATCTTTCATGCCAGTTCAAGAGAATCTTAGGGGACAGTGAATTTAGCAATCATTTCAATGTTTCAAGAAAGCTAGTGCCAGCTGTACCTTTACATAGCATACAGTTATGAGGACCAACTAAAACAACAGTCTTCTTTGTGTTTTCATGAAACTCTGTAAGCACAGTGTAGTGAGGCTTATAATTTTATGGTGATCAGAAGTTTGGAATTGACTGTAATCGCTTATGCCTTTGAATACTTTTTAAAGAGAAATAATTTGTTAAGTAATGGAGGCTGATAATTGGAGCTTCTTTATAAAACAATAAAATGGCCCTTGTTGGTGAAAAGGCTTAGAAAAAATTCAGTGGTTGAAATTGGCTCGCTATGCACTGCTTCATTACTTGCTCTTAGCATAACCAATTGATAATGAATGCAACCAAGGCAAAGAGGCCTGAAAATCCACACTGAGGAAGCGGAATTTAGCTCAAATTTTGATGTTATATTATCACATGGTATGGTAAGCCATACCATGTGAATAATGGTCCCTCAAAGATGTTCACACTCTAATCCCCAGAACCTATGAATATGTTACCTTGCATGGCAAAGGCAGATGTGATTGAGGTTAGGGACCTTGAGATGGGGAGATCACCATGTATTATCTGCGTGGGCTCAATATAATCACATGAGTCCTTAAGAGCAGAGAACCTTTCCCAACTGTGGTAAGAGGGAGGTGTGATGGCAGAAGAAGGATCAAAAAAGATGCAACGTAAAGAGTACCCCACCCACTGCTGCTGGCTTTGAAGATGGAGAACGGGGCCATGAGTCAAGGAGTGTGGTAGCCTCAGGAACTGGGAACCTCAGCTGATATCCAGCAAGAAAATGCAGAAGGCCCTACACCCCAAGGAACTGAATTCAGCCAACAACCCCAAAGAACGAGGAAATGGATTTTTCCCCAGAGCCTCCAGAAAGGAATGCCACCCTGCTGACTCCTTAATTTTAGCTTGGTGAGACCCATGTCAGACTTCTGACCTACAGAACTGTACAATAATAAATTTTTGCTGCTTAACTCACTATATTTGTGATAATTTGTTACGGCCACAATAGAAAACTGGTATGAAGTATTCTTTTTCACTTTAAATCGTCATAAAGACAAAGGAAAAATATATTGAAATGTAGGAAGACAAGCGATTCTAAGTAAGAATTTCTTCTTATATGAAAAAGACCACAGCTTTGGCTGACCTTGTAGTGTTAGCTCAGTAATCCTTTTTCCTAGAGTAGTATTTCCTGATGAACGGATAATGTTGACAAATTGCTACTGGTATATATGCACGAGAAAAAAAAAAAAACAGAGCCCTCTATTCAAATCAGAGTTCATTTATAGATTTAAGTGTTAAAGTGGAGTGACTTGATGTTATCACCATATTTCCTTTTTAGTCAAAAAACAGAGCTGTATTTAACCTGATTCTTGAAGGAATTTTAGTTGTTTAACTTTTTGATAGCCACTCTGAAAGGCAAATTGCTGTTAGTAGGATCTCCTCACATTATTGCCAAGATAAATGTATCATGGCTGAACTTTCATGTGGAAATTAAATCCCATGGTAATCTTGTTAAACATTCCGCTTCTAGCACGTAGCTCAGAGAAGGAAGGCCATGTGGTTATTCTTAACTTTGTGCTGGTAAAAACAAGTTCACAAAAAAAACTAACCTTTGTTTCTGCTTATGATTTTGATTTTGCTGGATTTTGGAGCTTGTGATTTTTCTCAAGGATAAAAAAGAAGAAAAATCAAAGTCCATGGATCGACTATTTCTTTACCTTTTCTCATTTCTTCAACTGCTAATGATTAGCATTTTTATACAAAAACATCTTACTTAAAAATTCATGAGCCTGTTTAGGATGGTAGGCCTCTTCATTATCAGTAATAGAAAAAGAAAGCTGGCAGGGAAAATGGAATTTGAAGGTATGCATATGAAACTGAAAAGGAGCAATCAATTTTATTATTATGACTAAATCATTCTCCTGGAAAAAGAATATATATAGTAATTCAAATAGATTTATTTCCTTATTCTAAATTACATACTAAATTAACTTTTACATTTTGTTTCTTTCATAATCTATCTTACTCTGTTGTTTTGATTTAGAGAATGCAGTCAGTATGATGTCTTGTCTTTGGTGTGCAAAATACAGAACTAAAAAAATTATAAGAATGAAGAACTATAGCTGTATATATCGACATGGTAATCATAATAAGACAGATAATATAGACAAACTGTAAGCAAACCATGTAACCTAGATTATAATTTAAGAGGGGATTCTGGAATGGTTAAGAATGTGAGGCCTGAGCCAGCCTGCCTACTATTAGCTACTTGATTTGGAGGAATTTTTTAAACTTAAAGTATGGAAGTGTGTTAAGTTTTCATAAGCACTTGAATCTGGTTTCTTTTCTGGCTTTATCTATACACCAATCTCACATTGATAAAATTATCTAGCTCCAGAAAAAAACTAAAAAATCTGGTAATATTTTAGGGGGATTGATATCAATTAATAAATTAGGGAGAATTGACATTTTTATGATATTGAGTATTCTTACTCAAGAACACAATTTCTTCTATGTTTTTTAGTCTATTTTTTGAATTTTTCACAAGTGTTTTAATATCTTCCTGTCATAAGTTTTTCACATTTCTGTATAATTAGTTTATCTTTTTGGTTGCTATTATAAGTCAGGTCTTTTGTTTCCTTAGATATATACTTGAAAATATATGTCTTTTAGATGTATTTTCATTTGTATTTGTGAAAGTTTTTATTTTCCGTATGTTAATTTTCAAGTTTTTGTTTTACTGTTATCTCTTACTGTTTGCAGTAGTTTTTAAATTGATTTTCTTGGTTAACCAGACATTCATTTACAATTAGAGATAATTCTGCGTTTTCTTTTCTAATTCTCCTGTCACTAATTGCTTTGTCTTGCCTGTGTTGGATAACACTTTTAAGACAATGTTAACTAGATAGTAGTGGTTATAGTGGACACACTTCTCCTATTTCTGAGTTTACTTGACAGTACTTCTGGAATTAAATAAAATTTGACTCTTTTTTCTTTTTAAGAGACAGGGTCTCACTCTTTCGCCCAGCAAATTTGGCTCTTAACTGTTACATTATTATAATATGTAAGAATGGAAACATAAGATTGCTTTAATATATGGAGCTCTGTCTCAGAGCTGGCCAGCAACAGCAAGTGACATTTTCAATTAGAAACTCATCAGTGATGTGATTGCTAATTTTTAAATTCCTCGTAATGAAGGTGCTTGCACAGTTGTGTGTTCTGGTCTAATCTGTTCTGCACTCTGTGCTGGCCCCCACGCCTCCCCAGCCAACCTTAGAAGTCACTTCCTCTCCTGGTCCCGCCTGCATTCTGGGTCTCCCTGCCTGGTCCCACTTCAGCGTCTGTGTGCTGCCCTGTCGCTGCTGGTGGTGCTCGCTTTCATCCCTGGGCCCCATTTCTAGGGCCTGAGCTCAGCTCTGTATTCACTTGGCACTGGTTTAGGCTGTTCGCTCTGCATCACAACGGTGCTTGGGGGGAGAGTGGGAAGGACAAGCATTCATGGCAGGTGAGCCTAAAAGAGACCAGAAAATTGTGTATATAAATGCTCTTGTAGCCTAAGACTCGACGAAGAACGAAAATGGCCGTTTTAGTGTAAAACAAACCCACAGAGGGAAATGGGACTCCCAAAGTGACCGTCGGTCCTGCTGGCATCCTGTGCACCCTCTGTCTGCCTCGCTGTCTGCACAGGATGCCGAGGACCCGGAGGGCTGTGCGCATCACTCGCTTCTCCTCTTCTCTGTTGGGTAGTAAATCTTCAAATACTATGAAACTGTCAAGAGCGTCGCAGTCTTTTGATTATTTGCTGTCAAGAATGTCACCTCCTAAAACCCTGGCCTCCCTTCTTATTTATTATCGTGAGCTCTGTCGCCCTGTGGTCAGAAGCGTGGATTTGGAGTCTGGCCAGCTGCTTCTTATTTCCCTGCTTGGCCTCTGGCAAGTTCCCCATTCTTTCACCGCATAAGTGTTTTATCCCATATTTTCCTTGCTTCGAGTTTTTCTTTTCTCCAAAATCTTCCTCTTTTTCGTTGGTTAGTTTTTTGGACACTTTCCTTTCTTTCTGTTATTTTTGTGTTTTATTTAAGTTTGAATTTTATTTTTGAACCATTGAAATCTCACTGTATACATTAAATCTATTTGGGAGATTTAATTTAATAGGAAAGCCTGAAAGAAGCCAGAGGCTCAGTTATTAAACCCCATTTCACAGATGAGGAAGCTGAGGCATTAAGATTAAGTAACATGCCCAGGACAGAGGCAGACTCAAGCCCAGCAAATGGCTCCAGAGCACGTGCCCTTACTCACCACACTGCAACACTGCTACACACTCCCTTTTTTTTCATTCCTCCCCTGCCTTCTCATCCCTTCCCTGCCCTCCTCCTGTTTCTTCCTTCTTTCTCTCTCTTCCTTTTTCCTACTTCATTCCGTAGCACCAATGTCCACTCCCTTGGTCACTGACACACAGGTGCATAAAACAACCATTCGCTGCTCCCTTCACCATTTTACAAGTTCCTTTGCTAAGTGTTGCTTTCCAAGTCATAGCTCAAAAGCCCCTCAGGGTGCAGCTTCCAGGAAAGGGAGTCCAGCCCAAGGCTGGGCAGCAACCTTTTCTAAGGGCAGCTCATCATCATGGCCCGGCTTTCCTCTCCAGATCCCACTGTTCATGTTTCTCCTTTTATGCCTCCTGACAATGCTATTGCAGAGCCCATTTCTCAAGGAATAAACTGAATAAGCAACTAACGATAGGCTCACAGTCTGGCCAAGCTCAGGTCTGTGGTCTTAATTTTTGTTTTTGGTCTTGATTTAAGATTGCTTTTTGATCTTGGATACATGATTGATGGATCCCATTCAAAGAAAAGAAAATAGTGTCTTAAGAGCTCATTATAGCAGGCTTAGATGCTTCCCAGAGAACTTTTTACTTGAAGGAGGGCAGAAAGATTATTTTAGGACATTCTAAGATGGATGTATTCACACATTTCATTCCAAAAATCTTGAGGGTTGGCAGGTAATGTGTTATGCTACCTGTCAAGGTTTTGACCATATAGGTTATCTTCCTTGATAGACTTAGTGAACAAGAACTCTGAAGTTCTTTCATTGTTGTATTAACTTTTGATAGTCTTCAATACCTATGAAGGCCATACTCACATTTATAAGAAGGTACTTTACTTGGACAAGCCTTCAATATCTTGTTCCTCATCTTTTACTGTTTTACTTCATACCACTAAATTATCGTAAGATAAGATTTGTAGCTTTGGGTTGGACTTTCTGGTAAAAGGCAAATGCATTTGCATTTATTTTAGCATGTGTGTGTGTGTGTGTGTGTGTGTGTGTGTGTGTGTGTTTTAGTATCATTAAAAATATCTTGAGCATCTGTCATTCTCAGATGTCTCGCAACTAAATGGAATCTTTGAAGTTGATAATTCATCCCAGAAATTAATTAAAGCATAGTGTTTTATAGAATGGAAAAAAAAGGTTTTCAGATAAGGTATATGAATTTTTTGCAATAAATAATTGCATACAGAGTACACTAAGAAAAAAGCAAAAATAACCACCTGAGAGGAAAAAAGATGAGAAGCATCATTCATTCAACAAATGTTTAGTTTCCTATACTTACAGGATACTGAATGTACAAGACTTGAAGGCTCTTGCATAGCAACAGAGATACATTTTTTTCCGAATATTATGGAGGTACAACTGTTTTGGTTACATGAATTGCTTTTGCATAGTTTAAGTCAAAGTTACAAGTGTGTCCATCACCCGGATAGTGTGCATTGTACCGTTAGGTGTGAATTTGCCCATCCTCTCTTTACTCCTCCCACCTGCTTGATTTCCATTGATTTTTACTACCGTATGTGCACTTGTTGTTCAATTAGTTCCAATTTAATAGCAAGTACATGTGGTGTTTGTTTTTCTATTCTCGTGATACTTTACTCAGCAGAATGGTCTCTAGTTCCATTCAGATTGTTATAAAAGGTATTAGTTCACAATTTTTTTTTATGGCTGAATAGTACTCCATGGTATACATATACCACATTTTATTAATCAATTCACTCATGTACTGATGGGCACTTGAGTTCATTCCACATCTTTGCAATTGTAAATTGTGCTGCAATAAACATTCGAGTCCAAATGTCTTTTTGATAAAATAACTTTTTTTCCTTTGGGTAAATACCCAATAATGGTATTGCTGGATCAAATGAGAGGTCCACTTTTAGTTCTTTGAGATATCTTCCTACTACTTTCCGTAGAGGTTGTACTAGTTTGCAGTCCCAGCAACCAAGTATAAACATTCCTTTCTCTCCTCATTCATGCCAGCATCTGTTATTTTGGGACTTTTTGAAAAAAGGCATACTCACTGGTGTTAGATGATATCTCATTGTGGTTTTGATTGCATCTCCTTAATGAATAGAGACACTGAGCATTTTTCAATGTTTGTTGGCCATTAGTCTATCTTCTTTTGAAAACCTTCTGTTCATGTCTTTTACACACTTTTTAATGAGGTTATTTGATTTTTTCTTGCTGATTTGAGTTCTTTCTAAATTATGATTATTAGCCCTTTATCGAATGTATAGCACTGAAATAATTTCTCCCATTCTGTATGTTGTCTATTTGCTCTATTGATTGTTTCCTTGGCATTTTATTTAATCAGGTCTCATTTATTTATTTTTGTTGTTGTTGTGATTGCCTGTGGAGTCTTCTTCATAAATTCTTTGCCTGGGCTGATATCTGTAAGAGTTTTTCCAACATTTTCTTATAGAATTCTTACAGTTTCATGTCTTAGCTTTAAGTCATTTATTATTCATTGTGATTTAACTTTTGTGAGTGGTAAAAGGTATGGATCCTGTTTCAGTCTTCTACGTGTGGCTATCCAATTTTCCCAACACCATTTATTGAATAGGGATTCTTTTCCCGAGTGTATGTTTTTGTCTGCTTTGTCAAAGATCAGATGACAGTATGCGGATGGTTTTATATCTGCCTCTGTTCTTGTGCCAATATCATGCTCTTTTGGTTATTATAATCTTGTAGTGTAGCTTGAATTCTGGTAAAGTGATGCCTCCTGATTTGTTCTTTTTGGTTAGGTCGTTTTGGCTATGTGGGGTCTTTCCTGCTTCCATACAAAGTAAAGAATTATTTTTTTCCAGATCTCCAAAAAATGCCTTTGGTATTTTACTGGGAATTGTATTGAATCTGTAAATCACTTTGGGTATAATAGACATTTTAGTAATGTTGATTATGCCAATCTATGAGCATGATATATTTTTTCATTTGTTTACATCCTCTGCGATTTCCTTCCTCAGCGTTTCAGAGTTCTCCTTGGAGAAGTCTTTCATCTGCTTGGTTAAATATATTCCTAGGTATTTCATTTTCTTTGTTGCTATTGCAGAAAGTATTGAGTCTTTGATTTGATTCTCAGCTTGGCAGTTGTTGGTGCATAGAGGTGCTACTGATTTGTATGTATTGATTTTGTAACATGAGACTTTGCTGAACTTATTTATCAATTCCAGGAGTCTCTTGGCAGAATCTTTGGGGTTTTCTAGGTATAAGATCATATTGTTAGCAAAGAATAATAGTTTGAGCTGACCTCTTCTTTTTCATTTAGATACCATACCCTTGATATCCTTCTCTGGAGTCCTAGCATTAAAGCTCTGGCTAGGACTCCAGCACTATGTTGAAGAGAAGTATTGACAGTGGGCAACCTTGTCTGGTTCCAGTTCTAAGTGGGAATGCTTTCAATATTTCCCCGTTCAATATGAGATTGGCTGTGGGTTTGTTGTACGTGGCTTTTAGAATATTGAGGGATATTACATCTATGCCTATTTTGTTAAGAGTTCTTATCATAAAAGGGTACTAAATTTTGTCAAATGCTTTTTATGTTTCTACTGAGAGGATCATATGGTCTTTGTTTTTGCTTCTATTTATGTAGTGAATCACATTTATAGATTTGCATATGTTGAACCATCCTTGCATCTCTGGGATGAAGCCCACTGGTCATGGTGGATTATGTTTTTGATGTGCAGCTGAATTCAGTTTGCTGGATTTTATAGAAAATCTATGCATCTATATTCATCAGGGATATTGGTCTGTGCTTTTCTTTTTTTGTAGTGTTCTTTTCTGACTTTGGTATCAAGGTGGTATTGGCTTCGTGGAATGAATTAGGGAGGATTCATTTCTTCTTTAAGGCTATGGATTTTTTCTGAGGAATACTTTTTCTGTGTCCCAAAGATTTTGATGACTCATGTCTCCTTTGTCATTTAGTTTGAAGAATCTTTTGATGCCCCTCTTAATTTCCTCCTTAACCCAATAATCGTTCAGCAGTAGGTTGTTTAATTTCCATGAATTTGTGTAGAGTTGAATGTTTCTGTTTGAATGATTTCTAATTTTATTCCACTGTGGTGTGGGTAGATAAATGGTATAATTTCTATTTTTTTAAAATTTGTTGAGACATGTTTTGTGGCTGAGGATGTGATAAATCTTAGAGAATGTTCCATGAGCTGATGAGAAGAATATATATTCAGTAGTTTTTAGGTAGAGTGTTTTGTGAAAGTGTGTTAGGCCCATTTGTTGTAGAGTCCTGTTTAAGTCTACGGTTTCTTTGTTTATTTTATGCTTTCAGGATCTGTCCGTTCTATCACTGTTGAAGTTCTCAGCTATTCCGACGTTGCTGTTTATCATTTTTTTTACATCCAGTAGGGATTGCCTTAGAAATCTGGGTGTACCTCTGTTAGGTGTGTAAATATTCATGATTGTTGTTTCTTCTTGTTGAATTTTTCCCTCCACCACTATATAGTGACCATCTTTGTCTTTCTTTACTTTTGTTGATTTGAAATCTATGTTATCTGATATGAAAATGGCTACACTAGCTCTCTTTTGGTTGCCATTTGCATGGAATATTGTTTTCCATCCATGACCTTGAGTCTAAATGAGTCCTTGTGGGTTAGATGTGTTTTCTGGAGATAGCAGATACTCGGCTTATATTTTTTTTTATCTATTCAGCCAGCCTATATCTCTTGAATGGGGAGTTCAAGCCATCTACATTTACTGAAAGAATTGATAAGGGGAATGGATTTCTGTTCATCCTGTTGAGTAGAACTTTATTGTTTTGTTTTACTTCTGAACTCTGACCTTTAGCTTTTGGGTGATTTTACTCTGGTGGGTGGCTATTGTGCTGATCTATGTATAATGCAGTTCTGAGTTCTACCTGCAGAACAGGTCTGCTCTTGAAGAATTTCTTCAGTGTTTGCTTGTCTGAGATAGTCTTTATTTCTCCCTCATATGGGAAACTTAGTTTTTCAGAATATAAAATTCTAGGCTGGCCATTATTCCATTTGAGAAGACTGAGAATGGGGCCCCAATCACTTCTGGCTTATAAGGTCTCAGTTGAGAAGTCTGCAGTTAGTCTTATGGGTTTTCCTTGGTAGATTACCTGCTGGTTTTGCCTTATGGTTCGTGGGAATTTCTCTTTTGTATTTACTTTGGCCAGACTGATGACTGTGTCTCATGGCGATTGCCTCTTTGTGATGAATCTTTCAGGAATCTCTTGAGCTTCCTGTACTGGATCACTATATTTCTAGCAAGGCCAGGGAAATTTTCCTCAATTATTTCCTCAAATAAGTTTTCCATCCCTTGTGTATTTTCTCCTTCACTTTCAGGAATGCCTATGATTCTTATGTTAGGGCTCTTTACATACACCCATATTTCTTATAGGCTTTGATCATTCTTCTTATTTTTCTGTTCTTTTTCTTTGACTTACTTGTTTAACTCAAAGGTGTTGTCTTCAAGCTCTGAGATTCTTTTTTCTGTTTGATCTAGCCTATTCTTAAGGCTTTCCACTGTGTTTTGTATTTCCTTGAATGAATTTTTTCATTTCCGGAAGTTGTTTGATTTTTTTTAATAATTCAATTTCTTTAGTGAATTTTTCATTCATATACTGCATTGTTTTTGTGATTTCTTTGTATTGGGATTCTATCTTCTCTTGTATTTCATTCAGCTTCCCTACAATCCTATTTGAATTTCTTCATCTATCATTTTAATCTTTTCATTTTGGTTGGTATCCATGGGTAAGGACTTATTATTTTATTTTGGGGGTATTTTTTTGCTGTGATTTTTCATGTTTCTAGAGTTCTATTTCAGACTTCTTCTCATCTGGCCTATCAGTTGAGACCTGGGGGTGGTAGGTATGACTTACGCATCTGTCTCTGGGTCCCTGAAGATTGATCCGTGAGTGTGCCAGGGAGAGGAGTGCTGTTCTTGAGTTGCCTATGGGGTGTTCTAGCAGGTTTGATGAACCTCTTGGGTTACCTCTGACCTGCTGTCTTCACCTCTTCCCAACAGTGAGTTAGGTCCTCTGGTTTAATCTCCTAGATGGTGGGTTATACTTGTGAGTACATATAAGCTGCTCCCTATTTACCTGAGTTGGAAGGTGATATGCTTTGCTATGGGGCTGTTCTGCCATCATTAACTGAAGTTTGCTTCAATCAGACCACCAGCTGCCGAGGTGGTCTTTTGTACCTGTGGTAAGCCCTGATCCCCCAGGTGGGGTACACAAATGCCCTAAGCTTTGGGGACCCTGTACCTCCCCAGAGATTGCTTAATCTCTACTCTCTTTGAGGTGGGGGGAGGAGCAAGATAAATTATGGCCCGATTGTGAGAGCTTGAGCAGCTTTGCAAAGCCTTGGCAGGGCTCAGCAGTTGCTTATCTAGCCGCTAGGTAGAGCTGCTGGTATGATGTTCAGGGCAATCTCTCCAAGTCAGGAAGGCTGTTCCCTAGAGAGGGGCCTAATTGTTTGAATGCTAAGGCCCTGGGCCAGGCTCTTTCCACCCTTGTCCACTAGCACAGTTTCTGTGTGGGGAGGGGGGAGCACTCTGCCTGTTGGCTCTCTGGAACTCCACAGCACTCTCCCATCAGATCGGCCCTCATGAGTTCTCTCACTGCCTAAGACTGGCTCTTGAACTACCCCTCAGTCCTCGTGTATGACCCACTAGTGTGCGTCTCTGCGGGATGTTGGCATGTAAGGGGAGCCCCAATTGTGGGCCTGTTTCACCACAGGACCCCAAGGGGAGAGAGGTAGGCCTATCTGTCCACAGAGGCCTCTACCAGGGGCATGCTCCCCCTGTGGGAGAAGCGTCTGCTTGCACGTTTCTTGGCTCAAGCTTCACTTCTTACTGTAATGAGTGTGGGGAGGGTCTGTTGCTCCCGTTCAATCTGCACACCTGAGACACTCAGTTGTCATGGGGACTGGGGGCTGGGCTACTTCACTCCCAGTGCAGCACTGTATCCAATATGGCAGTTCTCCTGCAGGGGTGGGGGATGGGCGTGCTCACGGATCCCCATTCCTCAGTTACCCTCTACATTCTCCTGTTGGATATGTCTGTGAGGGCTTCCTCACTGCCCAGGTCTGGACCAAGATCTCCCCCTTGCATCTCCCTGTACCACTCTTGTAATGGGGGGACAGTGGGTCTGGCCCGCCTGTCTAAGTCACCAGCATGCAATCCTGTGAATCGCCAGTAGGCAGGAAGCTTGAAAATTCCAGTGGCCCCACTCTCACTGGCGGGCTTAGCTGGGAAGGCGCACCATCTGTAGAAATGTAGCCATTTGTGTGCTTCTTGGTCAGAGAATTCTTCCAGTTGCAGTGGGGGGAAGGGCCCGCAGCTTCCAGCTGGCCTGAGCTAAAATTACTCTCGCCAATGCCGTGATTAGAGGAAGTGCTGACGAGGAACTGTTAGGTGAAAGAAAGCCAGCACTCTGGTCTCTCATGGCACTCTTCCCTGGAGTGTCCCTTTTCATGTCTTGAACTTCTGAGGTTCACTGGTTCACGCTGCTATTCCTATTTAGCTGCTGTGCCCGGGCTTGTGGAGGGTGGAAGAGGCTCTGATATGTTTTTTATCTCATTATTCCTTGAAAGTACCTATGTGGGAGAGGGGAAGCCCCCTTACCTTTTTACTGGGCTTTGGGCCTTGAACCTCTCTCGGTTTGGTTGGCTCTGCTGCCTTCTCTTCTCCATCTTCTTCTTCCTTAGCTTCACAGTTTTTCTCAGTAGGATCTCCAGATGTGTCTGTTGTCTCTCCCTGTGATCCACACCTGAGCTGCACCTGCCCTCCGCTCTCCTCAGTCCAGTTAATCTACCCTCCAGCTGGAACAATCTGACAAGCGATGTCTTTAGTTGGCTATCCCGACTTCTGAAAAGTCTAGAGTTAACATTAGCACACAAAATATTGGAAAACAAGTAATCTAGAATAAGTACCATAGAGAAGGTACAGAAAATAACATACATAGACAAGTGGATGAAAGACCTTTTTGCTTTTTGTGATTTGGATAAAGTAATGAAGGTATGGTAAGTTGAGAATAGTAATAGTAATAGTACTTTCTTCATAGGGCATTTGGAGAACTATTAATAAATGGGAGGTGAGTGAAAGGGCCTCTCAGAGTGCCTAGCACATGGTAAGTGCCCAATAAATATTAGCAGTTGGTATTCCCAATGAGCAATGGTTTGAAATATTGCTAGTCCTGTGTTATTAGCTGTATACTTCTGATTGTCAGTGGGGAGGAATGGCATCCTGTCCTGAAAGTTGAGAAATCTGAGCAGGATACATGCCCGAATAGAAGGCCATTAAACTTTTCTTCCAAAGCAACCCCAGACAATGCCTCCAGAAGGCTAAGACTGTTCTCTGGAAGTAGTTTTTGGGTTTGTGCCACTGCTTGGAAAGATGATTAGAAAGCCATATTTCTGTGTAATAAAATATATGTCTACAATCTTAACCTAGACAAGTTATTCTTCTTTTTTATTTTAAAAGAAATAATTGCTCAGTTTTCTTCATTGCAATACCCATTGGCTTATAAATTTCTTAAATCTTATCGTTATATACTCAATAAAATGTTCTGCATTATTTCCACTATTGTAGATTTTGTTTTCTTTCTCAAGTTCATTAACCTCCATTGCGATTTAGAAGATAGGAGACATGTTATTAGAAAGTATTCTGTTTCTTTAAGATTTTTTCTAAACTAGGCTTAGCCAAGAAAATGGAAAGTTGGGAAATAGACTTAATATTATAAAAGCTAAATAACATTCTTGTCAATTAAGGAGAGAATGATGATGTTCGGCCTGAGACATAGTTGTTTTTCTGTGTCATTTTTCAGATCTTTTTTTTTTTCCTGAGACACCAGTTTGCTCTTGAGAGTATCAGGAAGGAGTGGAAACTAAGCAATAAAAGCTTAAATCAAATTGACAATGTTTACTATCTCACTGAGCTACAGGTGTCTTCTAACTTCTCTCTAGGAATTTGATGGCTGATCTTGGCAAGCAAAAAAATGTTTGGTTTTCAAATTTAATTAGAATGCAAAGCTTAGAACTTCCTCTTCTAGGCATACATAATCAAAATAACTATTAATAATTTTACTGTAGATGACATTTTGCTTTCTATAATTGTTACTAGGATGTCTGAGGGGTTAACTCTTCACATTGTTTTTCCAGTGGTTATTTTCTATTACCAGATCATGTGTTCCAGTATTTCTTTTAAGTTCAACCTCAAGGGAATAAAAAGGTTTCTTCAAATCCCAGTGAAAACAGTTTTCATTTGTCATACCTGCTGTGACTGCTCCTGTGAGGAGCTTGTGAGCTTTTTTCCCCAACAACTTGGCTGAAACGTATATACATAAACATACCATGCTGGTTCATATTTTGCAAACATATGTATGTGAAATGACTTTTTTTGTCCCTATGTTTCTATGTTTTTGTGGAATTTTTCGAGGAATGTGACAATTGTTTTTTTAAACAATTCTTCAACTAATGTTCTCATTTTTTCAAATGTAATGAAAACCTTATTGCCCTTTAGCTTATAGAATGTCTTCAATAGGCACCATTTGATTTTTTCTAACTGATGGGAAATGCTTACTATAAACTATCGATATGAAGGACTGTGCTTGCCAAAAGAATGGCTGGGTGGCAAAATATCCTCCCTTGTTTTTCTATCATTTTCTTAATTTGACATATTTCTATAAGTACATTTTTAAAACTTACGCTTTTGTCCTAAAAAAAAAAAGTAAGCGTTTTCTGTTTCAGGACAAGACCTTTTCTATGGCTAATAGAGACCTGTTTGTCTGAAATATATGACCCCCTTTTCACTTTTTTCTGAATGGGGATAACTAGAGCCATTGTTGGCTTGTAGTAGCTGTAGTTTGCTTTTCTAAAACTTATGTGATGAGAAAAAAAGCTGTATTTTATTGGACAAAACAAATAGAAAATGAGTTATTACCTGAAGCATTTAACATACAAAAATCACTTGCCTTAGTTTTTGTTCATTTCAGATGAAAACAACCCTTCCTGAAAAATCAGTTTTACCATTTTGCTTTGCGGAACAAATGACATTGAAGTGTTGTTTTCTCTCTTCCTCCTCTGTTCTCCTGTAGTGTATTTATATTGTTTTAGAAGACATTGGACATATCTTATGTTGTATAAATTCGAGCATTCAGCGTAAGAAATTGAATGAAAGTTAACAACAAAAACTTTTATTGTTTGTAAGAAGGAAATTATTTTAAAATTCTGTCATCAATAGATGTGGTAATTTGAATTTTTCCTGTGAAATTCTGATTCTAATTCCCTCAAAATGCATTATTTAACTTAATAATTCTGTTTTGTACCAGAACCTTATTTAGGAAAGACTGGATTGGAAGAGACAATTTATGTAAAAATGGGATTTTCAAGAATGTATTTCTAAATGTTACCTTGTGGTATTTTTAACCATGACTTTAAAGAACATCATGAAACAAGTGATATGATGGAATATTTCTGACATTAATGAATTATCACCCCTAATGACGTGGTTGGCCATAACACATTAGACACATTCCTGAAGACTCAACCTGCAAGGGGCAAAACAGCAGAGTGTGTCATAATATTCATGTGTAATTATTGAAACTTGACATCTTTGTTTTGCTTTGTTTATGCAAGTATTCCAGTTGCATGTTTCCTATATTGAGTCCCTGCATGTCAAAATCACAGAAGAACTCTGCTGCTGACAGATTGTCAGTGGATCAGGTTTCCATCTTATTTTTAGCTTTGTGGAGCTTCCTGAGCCTAGAAGACCAACAGTTCTGAGAGAATATTGGCCTTCTTTAGAGTCTGAGGGAGAGAGAAATGCTGGTGTTGCTTATGGATTCTAATCTGCATTTTATGTATGAGGAGACCATTCTTACATATATTCTTATAGAAAGTGTTTTATTTTATGGGTTGTTTCTTTTGAAATTGACTCATATTTTTTCACTTCCTTTTCATTTTTTTTTCCCCCAAGGATGCTCATTGGGGTGGTTTCAATATTTCTCTTCTGGATTAGGAAATTAAACCATTTCTATTTTTCTTTCTCACTTAGTATCATTCTCACACTTTCCTGCCTCTCTCGAAAGAGTGTGAACAGATGAATTACTTTTTGCAGTGGTGCCAGATGAACAGTTGATCATGTGGAAACATTCCTTTTTTTAGAGACTATTCTGAGATTGGAGGGACTTTGTTTATGTGTTTTGTTAACTTGTTTAATTTGTTCTGATCTTCCTCCAAGTTTGATCATTACATCACACACACCCACACAAGACAACCTTTTGCCTTTCTGGGTCAAAAATCTAGCTTGTGCTATGTGATTCTATGTTAATTTTTATATGGATCAATGAAAAACGTTTATAACTCATGCAGCAAAAAGCATATTTTTAATTTTTAAAATTTCAGTAGATTTAGGGGGTACAAGTGTTTTTTTGTTCCAAGATGAATTGTATAGTGGTGAAGTCAGGACTTTCAGTGTACGTATCATCCAAATAATATACATTGTACCCGATACGTAGTTTCTGCTCACTTACCCCATTCGCGGCTTCCCTCCTTCTTAGTCTCCCAAGTCCATTATACCACTTTCTGTGACCTTGTATATCCATCATTTGGCTCCCACTTATAAATGAGAACATGTGGAATTTGTTTCCTGTTCCTGAGATACTACATTTAGGACAGTGGCTTCCAGTTCCATCCAAGAGAGACATTATTTCATTCTTCTTTATGGCTGAGTAGTACTCCATGGTATATATGTATACCACATTTTCTTTATCTTACTTATCAATTGATGGGCACTTAGGCTGATTCCTTAACTTTGTAATTGTGAATTGTTTTATGATAAATATATGAGTACAGGCATCTTTTGAATAAAATTGTTTATTTTCCTTTGGGTAGATACCCAGTAGTAGTGGGATTGCTGGATCAAATGGTAGATCTACTTTTAGTTGTTTGAGGACTCTCCATATTGTTTTCCATAGATGTTGTGCTAATTTACATTCCTACCAAGAATGTATAAGTGTTCCCTTTTCACATCATCTATGCCAACATCTGTTGGTTTTTGACTTTTAAATAATGGCCATTGTGACAGGGGTAAGGTGTTATCTTATTGTGGTTTTAGTTTGCATTTCCTGATGATTAATGATGTTGAGCATTTTTTCATATGTTTGTTGGCCATTTGTATATTGTCTACAAAAACATATTTTCTACAGTGCCTACTGCTCTGCTGGCCCTTGGGAGATAATTACTGATTATTGCATAATATACATATGATCTGATTCTGCATTCAACTAATTTTTCTACCTTGGTCAAGTCCTCTCTGAACCTCCTTTCTGATTTGCAAGAAGAGTTGATACCTCAATTATCTTTTTCTAAGGAGCATCTCAGAGGTAAATTCACTGATGTATTCAGCCTAAAAAGTATTTATTTAATACTTACATAACACTCTCAGAGTTACGTGGGAGTATGAAGAAGCCAAACTGTGGATAGTTTTCTGTCCTTAAAGAAGATTATGGTTCATCTGGGCAAAGGAAGTAAACATAGAAATAAAGAAAGTTATATTTTTTCACTTTTTTGTAAAATCCTTCCTGGGGTATGCTAATTCCAGCTTCATTGCAGTCTGTGAGAACTCTCCCAAATTCATTTTCACCCCTATCCTGCCTGGACATCATGGCTGAATGTCTCTAATGAACACTCACTAGCATTTAGATTCCATCATCATGTTTTTCAGTTGGATGTTGCTCAACCCTAGAATAATACAGCCTTTCACTAGACCTTCTCCTAAGCCTGGGATAGGTTGCTACAGTTGAAGAACATCATGGACATGGTTGGAATATTGTTGTAGAACATAATGGAGCAGTCCTCAGTTAATATGTAACTCTCAACACTAGATTTTGCTCACCTCCAGATTTCTTAAGTACAGTGTCTTGCTCTGACCATAGCCTTCTTTGTTTCTAGTTTTTGCGGTGTGGGTGTGTCTTTACCCTCCTTGCCCTGGCTTTTCTCCCTCAAGACATACCTCTAGGCTATTAATTCCTCCCACCCTGTCATCCTGCTTTTGGTTTCTCTGCCTTCCCTCTTCCCTGTTTGTGTCTGTTTGTCTGTCTCGCTTGCTGTCAGTGTGGCTGAACTGCTGCTGACTCAGCATCTTCCTTGTGTCCCTTACTTCTCTACTTTTGTCCTATACCTTTACAGCAAAATTCCAACACCCATTATTGCTTCCATTACTGTCTTGTTTCCTAGACCCATGGAATGAGGAATTTCTTCTAAAGAACTATTAGTATTATATAGTGATACAGGTTGACATCACTACAAATCCATTGTCTCCAACTACAGCTGAGCCTCAATGCTGCCTTTCTTTTTTTTATTTGTTCTTTATTTGTTTGTACCCAGTATTTTTCTGTGATTTTTCCCCAAATACCCCTACTGAGTCCCACCCACTCCCATTGAATCCCTTCTTGCTTAGAGTGGCAGTGTAGCACAGAGGTTGAGAGCAGACACTCACCATGGAGAGGTTCAAGCCCTTGCTGTTTTGTGACCCTAGGTAAGTAATTTAACTCCTCTTTGTCATTATTTCTTCATCTGTAAAATGGATATAATAATGGTGTCTACCTGATAAAGTCATTATGAAGATTAAAGGAGTTAGAATTGGTTAAAAGCACTTAAAATAGCACTTGGCACATAGTAGGACCTGTGCAAGTGTTGGTTATTACTACCTATTTTATCATTGAACACTGAGATTCTCAGTCCTCATATCCTTGTGTTTTGATTCTCCACATTTACAATTTTGTCAACAACCTATCCTCTCTTATCGCATTTCCTTCATTCTCAGAAGCGGTACATTAAAAGGACATCCCTCTTCTTATTTCTTTCAGGCTTGGGCCTTCTTCCATGTTTATCTTTATCTTTCACATTTTTAATCTACTCCTTGATGGGAAATACATACCCTGAGCCCATAAGCACACTAAAGTTTCTTCCACTCTAAGAACTATATCATCATTATCATTATCATCATGCCCATCATCATCAGAAACAACAAAAGAAGAAAAAAGAATATTCCTCTGATACTTCCTCAAATACTTTCCCAGGTCCTTTCTTCTTCTTTTCTCTCATATTTTTTTTTTTTTTTTTAAGATTAGGCTTCTCTTGGTGTACTGTCTTTTGGATCTAGCTATAATTGCTGATGCAGATCAGGGAAATTAATGATTAGCTTATTGTCCTATTAAAAATTTGTTTTCTATCCTTAGCCCACTCTGACCCTCTTTTGGATTTCACACGATTGGCCAAAACTGACTGTTGTGACATAACTTCCTGTGCTCGACCGTTCCATTCTTTCCTGGTTTTGCTTCACGTTCTGACTCTCTCCTTATCTCCTTTCGTAGATCTTCATCCCATTTCCTAAGTATTAATATATACTTTCCCCCAGGTCCCATTTACCCTGATTCTTGCTCTATGTAGATTCCCTGGGTAATTTAATCTATTCCCATGATTTATCTTCTATATTTACTGAATGTTCCAGTGACTCACAAATCTCTATTTCTAGCCCAAAACTCTCTCATGAGCTTTCAGACCACTTTCCAACTATTTCCTAGATGTGAACACCCATAGGCATCCCAAATTCGGTACATCTAAAATTAAACTCATTATGTTCCCAATTGTCATATTGCTTCTGTATTTCTGTTTTAGTATATGCCTTCACTACCAACCCAAAAGCCAAGGCTGAAAACCAGAGAGTCCTTTTAGGGTCCTTCCTTTCCATTATATTCAGCATACAAGTCCCTGTTGATACCACTGTACTTAGAATTGTGCCTGACATCTCTTTATTCCTCTTAGTCTTAACTCTCATTGCCTTAGTTTAGACTTTGAGTTCTCTTTACGTGAGCTGTTACAAGAATCTCTGAATGGCTTTTCCCCCCAGTGTCACCTGCTATCCAATCTATCTTATAAATAGTTGACAAGTATCCTACTAGAACATTAACCTGACCATGTGCTATCGTCCTTAAACTTCTTATGTGGTTCCCAACTGCCTTCATTTTATAATCTAACTCTTATGTTATACAGTATTCTTCATCATCCAGCCCCAGTCTTTATTTTTCAAGCACAGCTCTTGTTGGAACCCCTCCATGAACAGATGACACAGATCCATTCTCTTATATGATACTCTTCTCTTTAATGCCTGTATACTCCTTTTCCCATTAACCAGAAAACTTTTATGTGTTCATCCAGACCTGGCCCCAGGACTATGTCTTTGGGGAATGATTTCACAAATCATTCATGAATTGCAAACATTTATTTGCTCTCCTTTACTTTTCCTAGTGTTTTATAGATGGTATTATAGTTATCACACTGGCCTATAACTGTTTGGATTCCCAGAGGGCTATATGCATTCCTGTATTCGCAACACCCAGGACACTGGAACATAGCAGGTGCTTAGTGAATGTTTGAATGAACTTTAAGTATTCAAAATGCTGGAGGAGGTAGTTTGTCTCAGTGTAGGTCTGAGTAAAGGTAGGAAGAATAGGGGATAAAGAAGAGTGTCACAGGAAGAAAGAAAATTGTAGGTAGACCAAATGATATAATATATGTAATGTAATATATATAAGGTCCAAATGAAGAAGAAAGGGGAGTCCAAATGAAGAAACAGATCCTTTGGTGTAAGAAAACACTGGGAAATTGCACTATAAGAGGAAGAAAGAATATCATGAGAGCTCTGCCAACCAGCACACACCCAAAGAATGACAAGGGAGCGATGACAGCAGAAGGGAAAGGGCTGCCCTTCGAAAAAGAAAATCCAGAGCAACACAAATTGTCAGAGACCATGTGCAGAAGAAAGACTGGACTTTTTCTTGAAGCTGCTTTGCACATTTCTGCCAAGTAGTGATGCTACAAAACCACACATTTTTCTGTTTCTCTCTAAAACTCACATTCAGAGAGCACTGAGCCCAAGTTGCATTCCCTGTAACTTGCTCTTAGCTGTATGGAAAATATTTTTGACCTATCCTGTGCATAAACTTTCCAGTGCTCTGTTATTCTCCAGAGATTTTCCTGGAGAAAATAAATAAGCACTGAAATGATGTTCTGGGAAAGATTGACCATTATTCCTGTTTTTGAAGTGTTCTGGGGATTTTAAGTTTAGAAGATCATGAGAACCACTTTTCTCGGTGTTTGTAAAGTGTGGTTGGGCATTCCCATCTTGCACTGAGCTGCAGAGGACATCCACCATTTATGCCAGTGTTCCCTCTTATGTATGGATCAGTTAGAAACAATATTAAATATTCATAAAGTAAACTACATGTTTGTGTGTGTGTGTGTGTGTGTGTGTGTGTACACACACACATATGTTTTTTTAGTGTGGAGAACTGAAATATCCTCTGTTTTGTTTTCATCTTACAAACATTAGCTTCCCCTTAGAGAAGCTCACAAATAGAAGATATGCAGCAGTAGGACCTGTGCCCATGATAGATCTGAAAGAAAGACACTGGGGCCTTAGTTCTGCTTTGTATCTCTTCCATTGCAAGATCCTCTGAAATATTCTCTTTGATTCATAAACTTCAATTTTTAGAGGACTTTTAGGTTTATAGAAAAATTGAGCAGAAAATATAGAGAGTTACCAAATACCCTATCCTCACACATGGGCAACCTCCCCAACAATCAACATTCCACACCAGAGTGGTACATTTGTTATAATTGATGAATCTGCATTAATATATAATTATCACCCATAGTCCATTGGTTTACATTAGGGTTCACTCTTGGTGTGGTGCATTCTGTGGCTTTGAACAAAATAGTTTCACTGCCCTAAAAATCCTCTGTGCTCTACGTATTTATCCCTCCCTCCCCATTAATCCTCAGCAACGACCGATCATTTTACTGTCTGAATGTCATACAGTTGCAATCATGTAGTATGTCATATAGTTGAAATTCATAACTTAATAGCAGGGATCCTACAGCATGTAGCCTTTTCAGAATGGCTTCTTAGTAATATGCATATGCGATTCCACCATGTCTTTTCTTGATAGCTTGATAGCTCATTTCTTTTTAGCATTGAACAATATTCCATGATATAGATATGCTGGTTTGTTTACCCTCTCACATAATGAAGGACATCTTAGTTACATCCAAGCTTTGAAAATTATGGGTAAAACTGCTGTAAATATCCACATGCAGGTTTTTGTGTAGTCATAAGATTTCATTTTATTTGAGTCAATATCAAAGAGCATGATTGCTGGACTATATGGTAAGAGTGAGTTTAGTTTTGTAAGAAACTGCCAAATATTACAAAATGGACATAACATTTTGCATTTCCACCAGCAATGAATGAGAGTTCTTGTTGTTTTACATCCTCACCAACATTTGGTGTTGTCAGTGTTTTGTATTTCGGCCATTCTAGTAAGTGTGTAGTGGTATCTTATTGTTTTAATTTGCAATTTCCTGATGACATATGATATGGAGCATCCTTTTATATGCTTTCCTGTAATTTGTATATCCTCTTTGGTCAGATATCTGCTAAGGTCTTTGGCCCACTTTTTAATAAGTTTATTCATTTTCTTATTATTTAGTTTTAAAAATTCTTTGTATATTTTGGATAACAGTCTTTTATCAGATGTGTCTTTTGCAAATATTCTCTCAGTATGTTTATTGTCTTCTCATTCACTTGACAATGTCTTTCATAGAGTAGAAGTTTTTAATTTTAATGAAATACAGTTTATCAATTATTTCTTTCATGGACCATGCCTTTGGTGTATCTAAAAAGTCATTGCCATACCCAAGGTCATCTAGGTTTTCTTCTATGTTATTGTTTGGGGATTTTATAGTTTTGCATTTTATGTTTAAGTTTATGATCCGTTTTGAGTTGATTTTTGTGACATTTGTGTCTGCATTCATTTTTGCCGGAACAGGTGTTCCAGCACCATTTGTTGAAAAGACTGTCTTTGCTCCATTCTATTGCCTTTGCTCCTTTGTCAAAGAACAGGTATGTGGGTCTGTTTCTGGGCTCTCCAATCTGTTCCACTGTTCTATTTGTCTCTTCTTTTACCAGTACCACACTAGCTTGATAACCATAGCTTTATAGTAAGTCTTGAAGTTGGGTTGTGTCAATTGTCTGACATTATTTATGCTTTTCCAATATTGAATTGGCTATTTTGGGTCTGAAATATTTTTAAAAACTGTGCTAGTTGTCATGAGTAAAAATACCTGTAAATATTAAGAATATAAACACAAATTTGAATAAATACTTAGTCTGCTGCTGTATGTGTTTTATACCGTAGAACATAAAGATAAATCTACTCATAGATGCTTTTAATAAGTAATGCACAGAACTAAATTTCATTTTATTATAGATTACCCAAAGATTCTCTGTGACCTATTAATATTATGATACTTAATATGAAATTTTTTCTACAATAAGGCTGTTTGGACACTATTGCTAAATAGAATTATGTATTATATTTGAACCAAATGCTCTTCTTCACCATTTTTAAATAAAATTGGAAGAATATATCAATTGTCAGAAAAGTGGGAATGGAACCTCTATTTGGATTTCTAGGACACAGAAAGTTAATCTAGAAGAATCCAGAAATTGTTAAGTACAATATTTCCAAATTTTTTTAAAAAAAAAATCTTTAAAGCAATAGTTTTTTCTGATATCAAAGGAAAGTTTTCTTTGACATTTGTATTTTGACTTCTTGAAATAGCATTGTTTTTAGAACCAGGCTGACCAGAGCTTGAAGAAATATTGATTCAATTCCTGACTGTATCTTGTGAGAAGCAATTGAACAATTAAGGCTTAGAGAAGGAAAGACCTGAGGGAGTGGAACAGAGAGATTGGGGAAAGATGTCTAGGTTTCTGCACATATCTGTAGGGTTATTTTGTGAAAGACAGATTAAACTATTTTCTGTTACTTTCAGAATGTAAATTAAGGGCTATTTGTGGATAATATCTTATATATAGGAGGAGAATGATAGCAGTAAGATCTGCACACTGAATTGAACTACATATACCGAGAGATGGTGAGCTCCTCACCACTTAGTTATTAACAGTAGATGTGTGACCAGTTTTGTGAAGTACATTCAGGCAGTAGACAAAAGCTTCATTATATGGAATTATAAATCTATAAGTTATGTTCAACCTCACTAATGAACATATAAAGAAATATAAATAACAATGCAATATCATTTTCATTTTTTAGTTGAGAAAGATTAAAATATGTGTATGTTTCTTAATTCAGGCTGCTATAACATAATACCATAAACTGGATGGCTTAAACAAGAGACATTTATTTCTCACAATTCTGAAGTAGTTAAGACTAAGATTAAGGCACCATGAATCTTGTGTCTGGTAAGGGTACTTTTCCTGCTTTGCAGATGGCTGTTTTCTCACATGGCAGAGAGCAGAGAGATCATCTCAGGTGCTTCTTTTTATAAGGATGTTAATCCCATTCATGAGGGTTCTATCCTTATGATCTAATTATGTCCCATAGGCCCCACCTCCTAATATCATCACATGGGGGGTTAGAAATTCTACATATGAGTTTTAGGGGGACACAAACATTCAGTTCATAATAGTGTGGATGTGTGTATTCATACATGCATACATACACATGGAGAGGTGTAGATACCTCTCCAATGTTAGTTAGAGAAGATAAGGAGAAAGAATAATTCACTTTGCTAATAGAAATATGAATTTATCAATTCCTAGGGGATGAAATTTGTCAGTAGCTCTGGAATATACTTTTCCAAGAGGTACATTCTTATTAATAAGACAATTCTTTGAGATTGGCTTCCCAGACATGAAGATTTCATGCGCATGTGAATGACTAAGGAATTGTTCCTTGGGTGATAAGAGAATAGGAGAAGTAGGATTGTTAAGGTGGTGTGGCCTCAGGTCATGTCCTGCAGGAGGGTAGCTTGAGAAGCTCTAGAATGTGAGTGCCCCTCAGAGTCGTCCTGATCTGGGCCTGGGGAGCTGGGCTTATTCTGCAACTGCCAGTCATTGGTCAGGGAGTGAAGTCATGTGTGGGCATAGAAACTCCACAAACTAAGAGAGAATCCACCAAAGAAGAGTGGCAGGTATCAGCTGTCAGAAGCCAAAGCTCCATGAAGTCACAAATTTGGAATAAGAATATATGGATGGAACACCAGCATTGACTGGCACAAATATTCATCACATGATAAATGTCACATTGTTTAAGAAAGAAAAAATGTTGAAAAATGGATATTGAAAAGCATAACACTGGTAAAATACAGGAGGTGTGACACAGAAGAGTCCTCCATAGCAATGAAGCTGTCAGGTAATAATTACTATGCACTTTAGAATTCCAATTGGAAATACACTGCATATATAGGTGGATATACAGATGCTCCTTGACCTACAATGGATTTATGTCCCAGTAAATCTACCATAAATTGAAAATATCATAGTAAAAAATGCATTTAATTCTCCTAACCTACTGAACATTATAGCTTAGCCTAGCTCACCTCAAACATTCTTAGAACATTTATATTAGCTTACAGTTGTGCTAAGTCATCTAAAACAATGCCTATTTTATAATGAAGTGTTGAATATCTCATGTGGTTTATTCAATTCTGTACTGAAAGTGAAGAACAGCATGGTTGTGCGGGCACTTGCAGTGTAGTGTCTACTGAATGTGTATCACTTTTGCACCATTGTAAAGTCAAAAAATCCTAAGTTGAAGCATTGTAAGTTGGGAATCAACTGTATGTAGTTATATGCAGAAAAAAAAATTGAGAGATATAAGGACTAAGTAGGGTTTATCTCAGGAATACAGGTTGGTTTGGTATTAGAAATGGTGTTAAGAAAATTCATCAGTATGAAATATTGTGTGAAATAACATGATCATCTTGCTAGCTACCTATAAAAAGCACCTAATAAAATTGAATACTCATTCATGATTTATAAAATCCCCAAAACACTAGATATCAATAAAAGAAATCAACTAAACATTTGCATAAAATAACATGATTATAAAGGCAAGAAGTCTTTTTTTTAAAATGGAGAGAAAGTGATACCCATTATCACTTATTTTACTCATCAGTGTACTTGATATTCTTGCCATGGCAGTGAGACATAAAAAATAAAATGATAAAAATTAGAAGTAAAGAGTCAAAGCTATTAACAGTGTTCTTAAAAAATGTTTACAACATGGACAAGCTATTTGAGCTGATAACAGAAAAGAGAAAGGTTGCTGAATATTAGACCAACATATAACAATCAACAGCAATCTTCTATTCTTGAAATAAAGAACCAAAGACTGTAAACTTCTGAATAGAGCTAGCAAAAGTTTTATAAGACCTTTTTGAAAAAAGTTAGAAATGTTATTGAAAGACATAAAGGAAGAGCTAAATAAATAAGAAATGTATGTAATGTTTGGGATGGAGAAATCAATATAGTAAAGGTGTCAGTTCCCCAAAGATGCATCCGTAAATATGATGTTTTTCCAGTAAAAATTCAAACCGATTGTTCATGGAATGTGGTAAGATGAATCTGAAGTTCACATAGAAGTCAAAATTCTCCAGGATAGTCAAGATTTTTTCTTCTAGGAGTAGAGCTTTACTTTAAAGCTATAGTACTTAATACAGAGTTAGTACAAGGATAGTCAAATAGACCAAATGAACAAAATAGCTGCAAAATGAACCCGTATCTAAATGAGTGACATTATATGCAATGGGAAAAGTGATAAAAAACTGACTTAAGTAAATGATGCTTGGATTTTTGACTATCCTATGAAAAAAAGATAAAATTAGATCTCTACCTCACACCGTATTTCAAAAATTAATTACAGATGGATTAGAGACTTAATTTTAAAAGTATAACACTTTAGAGAAAATTTAGAAGGTAGTCTTCCAGATCCTGCATTAGGGAAGGATTTCATATATAAGGCACAAATACTTAGACTAAAAAGGGAAAAAAGGAAAAATGATATATTCAACTATTTTAAAATTGAAAGCTTCTGAATGACAGAAACTATTATATAATCCAGAAACTAAGTCAAAAGACAACACTCATGTACTAGAGAAGATATTTTTAAAAAATTATCTCAATCAATTATCACTCATCTTATATGAAGAATTCCAAAGTAGTAATGGAAGCAATATAAGAATAAAAAAATGGGCCAAAGTTTTGAGGAAAAAAATGCAAATATATAATTAACTGATAATCGGGGCAACACAAATTTCAGATTAGCATAAACTAATAAGACTGAAAATGTGGATGAAGGTTAAGAACAACTTCCTTAAATTGTTGATTGCAATATAGATTGATACAGCTGACTTGGAGAACAGATGTTATATAGACAGAAGATGTTTAAGTGCTGTGATCCTAAAATTCACTTCCTAGTCAAATATGCTAGCCAGAGACACACATGTAATATTGTTTCCAGCAGAATTTGTAATAGTGTAAATCAACCATGTTATCAGTGTGTGTGTGTGTGTGTGTGTGTGTGTGTGTGTATATGTATGTTTTTGGTACACACGTGCACGTGTGTGTGTGTGTGTGTGTTTGTGGTTACCCAGTGGGGATTACCACCTCTGGTCAAGATGTTGTAATGGAGACCAGATTTACTCCTGCCTGGAAATATATGAAACAGTGGTTTTTAAGGCAATAGCCATTAGGCATCAATGTAAGTGATTCTTGAGAGATGAGCCATAATATCGCCCCAGCTTACTACACTGAGACAATTGTCAGGGAACAGCAGAGGGTGAGTATTCCAGTCGGACCCTAATGGACCCCCCCGAGTTGAGAAACTGAGTTGAAATTATGGGGAAACTGAGGTGTGTAGAGTTCACAGGACAGAATATTAGAGATGAGAGAGCTGTACAGAGGTTTCTGAAGATCTTCGGCGAGTTCTCCTCTTGTAATCAGCTGGTCAGTGCATACAGGTTTGGAAAAGACCTGAGGCTTGGGAAAGAACCATTCAAAAGGACTAGAGGGAAACATGCTGGGTACTCAGACACATTTGGGAATAACACCTACTTACACCTGCAAGACTGGAAACTCTCATGAATTATGAGGTATTGGAGGTAGGATTAGAGTCTTACTTCAGTATCAGGGAATAATTAACCTCAGATTTATCACCAATTTGGTTCTGCCTAGTATATCTTAAAAAGAAGATTCAAAAGGATAAAACTGTTTCAAGAAACTTAAATGCATCCCAGAACAAAGCTCAAGAGCATTTATAGGAATACAAAAATAACCAGAACCCAACAAAGTAGGCTTCATAGCGTCTTGCACCCAGTCACAAATTACTGCATACATAAAGAAGCAAGAAAACATGAGCCATAATAAGGACACAAGTCAATCAATCAAAACTAATTTAGAACTGATACAAATGTTAAAATTAACAGACAAGGACATTAAAACAGCTAGTATGATGCATTACAGGTGTTCTAGTAAGTTAGAGAAGAACCAAACTAACTTCTAGAGATGAAAACTACGATGTCTAAGATGAAAAAATATACTGGTTGGGACTAATGTTAGATTACCCATGATAGGAAAAGTAATTAGTGAACTTGAAGACATAGAATAGAAATGTTTCATAATGTAACAAAAATAAATAAACCCAAAATCCAAAACTGTAAAAAGAACTTCACTGAGTTTGGAAAAAATATTTGAAGAAATAATATCCAAAAATATTCTAAATTTGATGAAGACTGTAAGACCAGAGATCCAAGAAGTGTAACAAGCCCCTAGCACAAGAAACCTGAAAAAAATTCCACCAAAGAATGTACTGTGATCAAATTGCTGAAAACTGATGATAAACAGAATATTTTAAAAGCAACTAGGGGACGGATAAGATACATATGTATTAATACAGTGTAATGAAGATAAGGATATAGCATATTTATTATCTCAAGTAATATAAGAAAGAATACAGTGGAATAATATTTTTAAATTGCTGAAAGAAAAAAATCAATGTAAACTTTTATACTCAGCAAAAACATATTTTAAAAATTGACAGCAAAATAAAGGCTTTTTTTTTCCAGACATACAAAAGGTATCAATAGGATATTGAAAGAAATCAATAGGAGCTGACCCATTACTAAAAGAGTCTTTAAATATGTACTTCAGGTTGAAGGGCAGATGGTACCAGATGGAAATATGCATCAACATACATGAATGAAGGGCAAGGAAAATATTAGCTATAAGGGTAAATACGTAGGCAGGTGGATCGTTTGAGCTCAGGAGTTCGAGACCAGCCTGAGCAAGAGCGAGACCCCGTCTCTACTAAAAAAATAGAAAGAAATTAGCTGGACAACTAAAA
>CAUYSK010107082.1:0-50911 GCA_963575035.1 Avahi laniger
ATGCCTGTAGTCCCAGCTACTTGGGAGGCTGAGACAGTAGGATTGCCTGAGCCCAGGAGTTTGAGGTTGCTGTGAGCTAGGCTGACGCCACGGCACTCGCCCCAGGCAAGAGAGTGAGACTCTGTCTCAAAAAAAAAAAAGGAGTGTAGAAATGACCAAGCAAAAACTGTGAAACAAAGATTATTCGATTGTGCTCTGTGTGAACAGTTAGTAAACTTTTGGAAAGTAAAATTAAGCATTTCAGTGCACTTTGGGATTATCTAAGGATGAAACTACGCATGGTGATGGTAAAAGGGGCTTCCTTTTATACTATATAAATTCTTCCAAATGAGCAGTAAAATAAAGGTATTATGAGTACTAGTGAAATTTAAGAGTACTCTTTTTCTGGTATTAAAATTGAGTCGATAAATTGTTACCAAATATTTACCGTTCTATAAAAGAAAACATTTAGTCGTCCACCTCTAGACAGGAGCTCAGAGATGGAAGGCCCCAACTATTCTGTCGACTTAAGAATTTAACTTAAGTGACTTAAAGTATTTTTCATTCATCTAACAATAATTGTAACTGACCTTGGATATTATTGAAGTAACTATTAATAAAAATAGATCTAGGCCGTTGGGGAGGCACAAAGATTGATTTGGCATAACACTTAATTTCCATTTCTTTATACTAGCTTGAGGAATAACTTGTTTTAAGTAATAAGTCAATGTTCCTAAAATGTGTGCAAACTAAACATATTTATTTGAGGCATAGTTTTTTATTGAGTTGCATCATTATTCAAAGGTGCTTCAGAATCCTTTAAGACCAATATGTGGTGGCTCCTAAAATTTTACCTTTATAAGATTTCAATTACTATCTCCTCATTCTTAATTGCTAAGTGGTGATTGGTCTATAAACAAATAGTTAAGAATCCTAATTTTAGTAATTATTGAAAAGAGCATTTTAGCGAATACGTATACCTTAGTGTTGGTTTATAAAGCCAAACTTTCTCAATTTATGGAATCTTGCCACAAATATTAAATTCATATCAATAGATTTATATATAATTGGTGCCTTACTCCAGAAGTTGATGGGGTATTTTATTTTTTGGAATCCTTTAGAACCGTGTTCAGTGAACTTGTTTGTGAATAGCTAGATAGTATTTTAGGCTATGTGAATCAAGAGGCAAAGTTGAGGGTATTATATAGGTACTTATATAACAAGAAAGAAAATAAATATCTATAATTTTTTATAATACAGGTCTATTAATGAGCACATTTGAATTTGTGGATGGACACTGAAATGAGAATTTCATATAATTTTCATGTGTTACTAAATATTATTCTTTAAATTTTTTTCAACCATTTAAAACTGTAAAAACCATTCTCAAGTCACTGGCCATACACAAACGGGCAGGCTGAATTTGGCCAAGGGGCTTTAGTTTGCAAGCCCTTACTCTAGAACATGGGTTCCTTAACTGGTAAGTAGTCCACAATCCCACACTAAGGATGAGTGTCATAGGGTCCTTGAACTTCCTGAGATCACAAGCAACATTTCGTGCATACATGAATTTTTCTGTGGACAGAGTCCGCAGCCTTCATCTGACTCTCAGAGAAATCCCAGACTCAAAAAAGATTAGGAGACACTATTCTTGAAACACTTCATTAATTTTTAGGAGACATTTTCTGAGTGCCTGAGAGTTCCTAGGCATTCTGCAAGTCACTGGGAACACATGGGAATTTCTGCTGTAGGAGCTAATACTGCTAACAGAGACACTGAGGGTAAATAATTGTCAGGTGATCTTCTTATTCATAAATTAGCCTGGAGTCTCCACCATTCTTGTTGGTTTTACAGGGCTCCGAAAGATGAAAATTCACACCTCTGGTTATGGGAGGAAAAGCCTTCTCATATTTTCAAGTAAATAATTTAGGCTCAGATTTGAATCTCTGAAACATATTTTAATGTCTAGACCATTTCAGGCTATGAAGAGAAATCAGATTCAATGTATTAAGAACCCTTTTCTTTAAAGTAAACATTAACCCACAGAGAGGTTCATGTTAGCTCAACTGACATCAAGGGCTGCAATATGGGTAGAGACAGGATTTAAGTTGCTCATTAAAGCTGAGCTTGTGAGCTTGCAGGCTGCTTGACTTAACCTGTGGCTGTTAGTCAAAGCTAAGCCCTGGAATGTTCAAATCATGAAATAGAGTAGTTACCCTGGGGCAGAGGTGGTGGTGAGAAAACAGAAATGTCCATTTGAAAATAAATAAGCAGCTTAGGACTTCCGGCCTCTGCCCCAGGGTTGAGAATGGAAGAACTTGCTTTTTCTCAATAAACAGAGTTATACTCAAGGAGGAGATGGTTATAAAAGCTAGGATACTAATCTTAAAACCTAAAGATGGCACAGTATAGTTTGTGGTGAAACCTTACAAAAATCTAAATATTTTCAGCAAGACTCTTACATTTTCTATATAGACTAATAACTAACTTACAGCTTTTTTTCCATACACTTGGAGCATATAACAAACCTAAGAAAGTTATAGTGTATTCTGAACAAATCAGAATTCAACCAGGAAAATTTCCCTGGTGAGTCATCCCAAAAAAAGGAAAGAAAAAAATTACAGAAGATCATAGCTACCATAAACAGAAAGCATTGCTTACATGTACATTAAGCTTAAATATTATTAATCGATCAGTATTTATTACTGATTAATGATTTTTTTTTAATCTGGAAAATTCACCCACCTCCAGGTCTTTCTTTCAGTTCAATAATTGATAGATGTAATAATAGTCCTCAGTTTTGTAAAAGGCAAAAGCAAAAAGTATCCAGGAGAATGGGATGGTAACTTCAGTGAGAAATTTACTAGGACAGAGAGAAAACAGAAAGTGAAATGCAAAGTACTATTGTGTGGTTCAAAAATGGAGTTTTTACCATCAGACATTCTTGCTGATTTTGAGACAACTATGATTTATTGAATCGAGAAAGTCTGCATTATTACTGAAGTATGCCTGGGTGGCTGTTTCCAGGAGATTTCCTTTTCATATAAAATAATGTCACATCAACTAATTCCTCAGCTTCACTTCTCACTGGATGAGAAGTATCCCATATCCTTGTAGCCTCTTAAATCATAATATCGAGTTGGGCTGGGTCAGTCCTTTGCTATTTGTGCCCCAAACCTTATAGCCCCTCCTGTGACTACTCAGCATCTTTTCTGGCACATGGTGTTGTCCCTTTCCTCTTCGGACTCTTGGGCACCATGCCTTCTGTACTCACCCTAGTGAGTCTTGCCAGTTTATGGGGCTAGATTTTTTTACCCTTACTAATGTACCAATCAGCTAATTTGATAAACTGCTGTAACATAGAGTGCTAATGTGGGAGCACTTCCTTCCAAGCTGAATGTGGTTTATAACAGGGACTTCTTGGAATGCTACACTGGTGACAACTTCAAGTCTGCGTGGGGCCGTAGCAATGAGTATATATTGCCCCTCTCTTCATAGTCCACAGCCTCCTATTCTACTTATCTTTAGAGCTGCTCCTATTAATGTGATTTAGCAGGTAATGGGCTCAGCTTGACAATGCAGTAGATTCATTATGTTTTTAGTGAAAGGAAATCAAAAAAGCAAAAAAGCATACATGTAATACACAGACACCACCAGTTATACAATAACTACCTTACAGAGTCACTATTAGAAATGTAATACATTTAGTCATGATTTATTATTCATTCATTAAATTGTTAAAATTTATTTTAAAAATTTATCATTGATTATTGTATCTGTTAGTCATTCACTAAATATTGGGTATATAGGGGAGAAATCAAAGAAAGTATAACCACATTGAGAAGAAAAGATGCTCACATGTGGAACAAACTGGAAAATAGCACAGTAAAGGGATACATTATGTAGTTATAGATAATAAAGGCAATATACATATTAAACTCTTTGAGTCTAGGACTTTTAAAAATGGAAAAACCAGTAATATCCCTTTGCATTTCTCAGGCTTTTCGTTACATGTTATACTGTAGTTTATGTACCATATAATCCTGTTATCTTATCTCTTCCTGCCTGGCAGGGATCCTTGTAGCATTTCCAGGGCCTTGTTTTGAACTGTGAGTATCATCTGGCCCCCTAGATAAAGATAAGTCTAGGCAAGTCAGATTAGTTTGTGAAACAGGACATCTAATCAAAAAAATAATGACATATAGTGACCATACCAATCTTATTATAGGAAGATGGCAAGAAATTGTTAAAGCACTCACTTTTTCTAATCTATCCCTTTCTTCCTTGACTTTTTGTTTTCTTTATTGACAGTGGGCCAAGAAGAGAGAAGCAAGGCCAGTGTTTGGTAGTACAGATGGGACCTGTGGTAGGACAGGCAGCCTTTTTGAGCCAAGCAGTACTGATGGGGAAGAGAAGGGAAGAGGGTGGAAGGAATGGGGCATTTAGGAGTATCTGAAGTCTGCCTGCAAAGGCCATGCCTGTGTAAGGAGACAAGATCGTCATATCTGTGGTATCATTGGTGACGGGGATTTTAGGTTAGAAAAGGAAATACTTGTGGAACCGACTCTAGCAATGAGATTTAATTTGGCCAATTCACAACTGTTAAAAAACCATGTGGCTTGTTTTAACAACTTATCAATAAATTTGCTAAAGAGATTTGTTGGTTTAAAAGCAACTTCTGTATGGGAATTAGTATGAGACTAAAAATAAATCAGAGGAAACAATGGAAGATGTTGATATTGTTTAGGATTCTGATATTTCTGAAAGAATGCCTCCTTGTGTGATAATAGGAAGAACCCGTTTGCATCTAACACCTTTTTTTTTCTCTTTTATACATACAGACTTCTTTTCCTATGACACCATCACTTGCAGCTAATCCTGCCATGGCTTTCAACCCTTACTTACCTCATCCTGGGATGGGCCTGGTTCCTGCCGAACTTCTACCAAACACACATTTTCTGATTTCTGGAAACCCACCTCTCGCATTGCCAGGAGCTCCTGTTCCGAAAGTGATGCGTTCAGATAAACTGGAGGTACTTACAAAGAAATATATAAATATCTGTAAGATAAATATTAACCTTATACATAAAGTAACATTCTCAGAGCACAGTGTGTTGAATGTTTTTAATAAGTGTATGCAAGTTTTTTAGCTTATGGAGTGCTCATGAAATATAACCTCAGAAAAATGTTAAACATTTTACTACTGTAATTATACTCTCTTATGAAGTACATTGATTCAGTTATATAGTAGGTGAAACAATGTTTTAAACATACACAGCCATAGTATACTTTGGCAGCCTTTTGACCAAATCCAAATTTTATAGAACAAATTTATTAAAAGGATTTGTTCTGTGATTAAAAGGATTTGATCTATGAAGTTTGCATCCAGTCAAGGGGCTGCACTTGGGGATCTGGAGGGCCACATGTGGCCTTGAGGCTGCAGGTTCCCCACCCTTGGGTGCCATGGCACAAGAAGTCTCAGTGGAAATGCTCCTTGTACTCAGACTCCAGCTTTACAGAATGGGATTACTATGTTTGTGAATGAGTCTTTACTTGCTAGAACAATGAAACTGAAAAAAAAAGTAGACTTATATAAAAAGGTAGACTGCAATCTCTATGACTGCAGAATGTAAAGTTAGGAATGCAGAATGTGAATGAATCTCACAGTGTGTAAACCTTTTTCTCCATTTTAAGAATGATGTACTAGATAATAAATAGCCCTTGATGCCTAAGAAAATTTAAAAGAAATTTCAGATAGCTTTTTGATTTATTGAAATCTTTCAATTTTCCCTTAATTGTCATTCTTTGAACATTGAAATAAATAATTAGTTGATTTCTTACGAAGTCAGCTCCAGTGGCAGCCACTTAAATGCCTGGTTAATGTATTGTAATAGAATCTGATTGTACATGTAACTCAGTCATGGTTCACAAGTTGGCTGTGGAAAACCACCAGTGCATTGCTGGGTGATAAAGACTCATCTTGGACCTTTAAAAAATGAATTACGCTTAGCCTGTGTATTAACTGGAGGATTAAAATTGGTTTTTGATAATACTTTTAAGTACTTTTATTTCAATGTAAGGAAAACAGACAGTTTTTCTTTAGGGGGAATGGAATTTTTTTTCTAGGAGTAGAAATTCTGTCTGTGTTTACATCTCATACTGAATATGGCTATACATCATCCTTCATCTTTTTAGATTTTTTCCTAAATAATATATACAAAATATATTCAACTACTCTTACAATCACTGGCAAAAAGAAAAAAAGCCAGTGACCTTCTAGTCATCAACGTGTGTATGTATATTTTTCTCTTTAAGGTTTGCCGAGAATTTCAGCGTGGAAATTGTACCCGTGGGGAGAACGATTGCCGCTATGCTCACCCTACAGATGTTTCCATGATTGAAGCAAGTGATAATACTGTGACAATCTGCATGGATTACATCAAAGGTCGATGCTCCCGGGAGAAATGCAAGTACTTTCATCCTCCTGCACACTTGCAAGCCAAACTCAAGGCAGCTCATCACCAGATGAACCATTCAGCTGCCCCTGCGATGGTAAGAACAGGCCTGGACTTATGGCCTCTTTAGGGTAAATGACTCAAATATTCCCCAATTTGTCTAACATCCTGTAACCATAATATTGGATAGTCATGAGTGGACCTTAATATGAATAGTCAAGGTTATAAACTAGAAAAGAGGAAACCTATTTATTCTACTTTATTTGCTACAATTTTCTAAAGATAATTATTTAAAAGCTTTACTAATGATCTTAACTTACTGTGCTCTTTCTCCCATTTTCAGAGAAAGGCTAAATTATATGATTTAAACGGTAGATTATTTTTGAGTGCTTTTATAGTCTAACTATTTGTAATATCTTAGAAAGGCAGAAAGTTACCTCTCTGCTCTATGAGCCACTTTCATGGGCACTTTGCTACTAATATCTTTAATGCCTTTCCAAAACAGAGCATTTGAAAGATGGGATATTAAGTAGTTTATAATTTCCCAAAGGTTAATTTGAGGTTATTTGTCCTTTTTGGAAGAATGGTATTGAGGACAAAGGCAGCAGCCTGCTAAGGCTGGGGGAAAATTTCTACGTGGTTAGGAGAAGAGGCCTGGCTTTTGAGTTGCCCTAGCAAGTCAGTTGTGGGGAAAAGTTCTGTTTAATTATACTGAAAGGTAGGAAGTAGGGAAAAATCTGTGTTATACTACAGTATGACAGGTTGAGAACAAAGAACTATGATTACTTAACTGTGTCACAACTGTCAATTATTTTGATGTGCTGATTGATATTTATTTCTTTTTATACCTGGATATTTCCACATGCAATAGGGTATAACAACCACAATAGGGGATAAAACCTCGAGGAAACTTCATGTTCCCTGGCTGTGGAAAAAACACTTCTATGACCCTGAAGCTGAGAAGATGCACTGTGAGCTAAAATCTCATGTGCATTTATAGTTCAGAATTCCATGACAGAGACCTTATTTTTTCACAAGAGAGATACATTTATTTTCAAACATCCCTATTAAGAAGGTTAACGTCATATCGAGTTGAAATTTATTTTGCTGCAACTCGAACTTCACAGTATAAGTTAATCTCTAGCCTATATGAGAGTGACTCTCACATCTCTTCTCTAAGCCAAATATGCTTAATTTCTCCAACCTGTGGATACTGGCTGAAACCAGCTGAAAATGGTCCATAATAGATGAAACCAGTCTTAACTGGCTGAAACCAGTCAAAACTAACTGAAACCAGTAAAAAAGGGTCTAAACTAATCAAAAGACGTCTAAACCACATGAAACCTGTACAGTTGAAAACAATTGAAACCAGTCTGCACTGGTCTAAACTGGCCGTAATGGGTGTAACACAGACCTAACAAGTATAAACCAGCTGAAACCATTTTAAACCAGTCTAAAACAGCCTAGACTGGAATAAACCACTCTGAACCAACTGAAAAAAGAATAAAATGGCTGTACCTGGTTTAAACCAAACCAGACTGGTATAAACTGGCTGAAGCTGGCCTAAACCAGCCTAACCAGTTGGAACTGGTCTAAACCAGACTAAGCAGGCTCAAACCAGTCTGACCCAGCTGAAATCAGTGGAAAACAGCCTCGACCAGATTTAGCTGGCCGAAACTGTTCTGAACCAGCTGAATCTGGTCTAAACCAACTGAAACTGGTCCGAACCATTTGAAACCATTCTAAACCCAACTTATCCCGCTAAAACTGGTCTCAACTGGCTGAAATCAGTCAAAACCAGTCTAGACCAGAATAAGCTGGCTGAAACTGGTCTAAGCTGGCTGGGACCACTCTAAACTGCCTGGAACCAGTATAAACCAGCCCAAACCATTCTATACTGAACTGAGCCAGTGAAAACCAGTTTAAGCAGTTGAAACTAGTTTAAAACAGCTGAAACTGGTTTAAAACAGTCTAAAGCAACTGAAACCAGACCAAGGTGGCTGAAATTGGTCTACACCAGTTGAAACTAGTCCAAACCAGTAAGACCTAGCCCGAACTGGCTGAAACCAGATGTAACTATCCTAGACCAGTCTAAACTGGCTAAAACCAGACCAAACTGGGTGAAACTGGTTTCAACCGGTCTAAACTAGACTAAGCCAAAAGAAGCTAGTCTATACCAGCTGTAACCAGATCAGGCTGTCTTAAACTGGTCTAACCAGTTGAAACTGTTCTGAACTGGCTGAATCTGGTTTTAACCCACTGAAACTGGTCTAGACCAGTTTAGTCCAGTGGAAAGTGGTCTAAACTTTGTCTAGTTTAAACCAGTCAAATCTGGTTGAAAATGGTTTAAGCTTTTCTACACCAGCAGAAACCAGTCCAAATTGTCTGAAATAAATAACAGACCTCACAATAGTTTTCTGACAGCACAGTTCCCAGAAGAGAATAGAGATACCTTGAGGCCTTGGTTATCCACAAGAAGAAGATCATGGCATGACCATTTTTGGCACATGGAAGGCTACTTACCAGAAGTGTTTGTGTCTCCCTAAGAATTTGGAGCATACCGAATTGTTGCTGGGACATGTCTTTTAACTAATGTGCAATTTGCTGAGAAAAAAAAAGTAAAGTAATGTTAAACTTCTCCAATGAATCTGATCCAGGGGCAAGTTTAACTAAGTATCATAGCACAGTGGGATTTTGAAAGGATTATAGACATGAAAGGAAGATTTAAAAATGCTAATAAGTTTTGGAATTAAACCTTACAAGGACTTAACAAACCATATGGTACAAACCAAAATGCACAGTTAGCCACTATAAATGAGAACTGTATACATTTTGCTAACTACCTGGCTAAGGTAGGCAGTGGGGGAGGAATGATTCATTTGCTTTGTCCTTACATGTTAGTTAAGAAATATACAGTTGTAAGATTTGAACCTTAATACAAGTCTTTGTATTAATTGGATTTTATTTTATGGGGCTATATGTCAGACTCTGATCTACCAACATCTGTTTTAACACATATCTACCGTTTGTGTCCTAGATCCATATTGAAATTTTAAGTGGCAGAAATCTCTTTCCTCCTATATCTGTTGCTTTTGCTAATTCCATCTTTGTAGATTAATAGATGAGAATCGCTGAGATGCTCACTTTAAATGATTATTTGCTGTAATAGCTTTCTGTTGCATCCTGCCTCAATGAGATCTAAATCAGTGAAGTTGAAAAGCTTTTTTTTTAAGTTTTTTTTTCTGTTGGACTATCTACTCTTCTAGTTTCACTGGTTAATCACAGTTGGTTACCTTGCTGTGGGGCCACTGTTTATTCAAAGTCTTGCTCAGTGGATACCCTTACAGAGGATTCCTGGGCCATATCTGCTTGCTTGGTTTGTGTATGTGTTTTACTTTCTCTGCAACTAATGATTAATCCACCCTTCCCCCACAGGCTCTACAGCCTGGTGCACTGCAACTGATACCAAAGAGACCGGCACTTGAAAAGACCAGTGGTGCCACCCCGGTCTTTAATCCCAGTGTTTTCCACTGCCAACAGGCTCTGGCTAACCTACAGCTCCCGCAGCCGGCATTTTTCCCTGCAGGTGAGTACACAGCTCTGGGCACTGCGGTGAGTTTAGTAATGTTGTGAATGTATATAATCCAAAGCAGCTTCAAAAGAGCTTTTACAAGGGGACTGTTGACATATATTTTGATTAGAAATAAAACTAGTCAGTTACGCTTGAGCTGCTGGTATCTAGAACAACCTGTTTTTCTATGATTCCTGAAAACTAATGGTTTGAAATCAAACAAGGAAAAGGTATCACATTGTTCTTTTTAGCGTTTCTTATTTTTTGCTTCTTATGATTGAGTCACTTGGTTCGGTCTCAAACTAATTCCTTGACTCTTAGGTATCACTTTCACAGACAGTGGTCTGCTGTTGAAAAAAAAAACAAAAACAATTCCAGCTTCAGTATTATGAAAATCTGTGGTCTACATATTGTTGATATGCCAAAGGTAGTTATAATAAAACTGCTCTTAAAGTTATAGTATAGTATAATACAGTATAGTATATATAAAACAGGTAGTTTTAGCCTCTAACTCTTAAACCAGGTAATATAAAAAAAAGTTTATTATATTTTTCTGACATTTTGAAGCATATTTTATATTACCTCCTACATTCAACTATATTGAATAGCTTAATAGTTTGGTACCAAATTGAATAGAAAAATTCAAGCCAGAATTTTATTCAAATAAATATCATATATGGGGAGAAACAATTTTCTTCCAGTGGTTTAGTACTTTAAGAATGAGCATATAGTCTCTTAGGAATAAATTGAAAATACACTAAATTTTTTTTTCTTTGCCAGAATCCTAAATGCCCTCATTTGGAAATTGTTATTAAATAAAACTAACATATGTTTTAAAAATTAATTTAGAAAGCCATGTTAATTATATAAACATGCTAAACACATAGTATTGTATACTTGGACTTGAAAAAGTCCATTGGTTAATTAGTAAATTAATTAGTTAATTAATTTTGAATGAAGCCATGCAAAAACCAGTCTCTATGACTCACGCCTGTTATCTTAGCACTCTGGGAGGCCAAGGCAGGTGGATCGCTTAAGGTCAGGAATTCGAGACCAGCCTGAGCAAGAGCGAGACCCCGTCTCTACTAAAAATAGAAAGAAATTATCTGGAAACTAAAAATATATATATAGAAAAAATTAGCCAGGCATGGTGGCACATGCCTGTAGTCTCAGCTACTCGGGAGGCTGAGGCAGTAGGATAGCTCGAGCCCAGGAGTTTGAGGTTGCTGTGAGCTAGGCTGACGCCACGGCACTCTAACCGGGCAAAAGAGTGAGACTCTGTCTTAAAAAACAAACAAACAAACAAAAGAAAACCCAGTCTTTAGTTACTAACCACAATAGCTTTTAATAACAATCATTTAAATAACACAGTTTTTATGCATTTATATAATAGTTTCTGAGGGGGAAAATGGAATTCTTTAGCACTTTTTACATCACCTATAATAAGTAATTATTGATATCTAATAATTTAGACTTTTTCCCTAAACCTAAGAAAAGAATAATGTCCACAGAGTAAAAGAGAAAACCAGTATGAGGTGAGTTGTGCTGACTTTATTTCTGGCATTTTTTTCTTCAAAAATTGTGGTACGTTTACACAAACATTAGATCATTCCACCTCAGTTGCTTCCAATTTGTCTTGTAGCTATGGCATGAATTTGGTAGCCCAGGAAATCTAGCCAAGGTGGTTGAAGGTAATAAAAGTTATGTTGTTCTTTCTAGGTTTTCTTAATACTACAGTTACTTAGTTTAGAAGTTAGACTTTTCTTTTCCAGATTTGCCTAATATAAAATCTAGATTTATAAGCAAGAATGCCAGAAAAATCCTCTTCCCCTTAATTAATAGCAAAATAAAAAGCTATCCAGCTGAGAGCCCCGTCTTGATGGAAAGCTTATTTGTTTGTTCATAGTCAAGTCCTCGGTTATGATGAGGTGGAGGCAGCAGTGTTCACAGATCAATGCTTTCAATAGAAATATGGGCACAGATAACAGATCCTGGAGCATATTTTGAAAAAAAATGATGTAATAGATTAAAATCCTCCTTTTTATGATAAAAAGTATTTAGGATATATTTGTCCAAAATATGTAATTTAAGTGATATAATTCCTTTAAAGAAAAATTAAAGTTCTTTTTTGTACCTAAGAATCCAAGAATTACTTTGATTACCTGGGTTTGTGATCTTCAAGCTAATCTGTAATTGTAAGCATGGGAGATTACTGGATTTGCATGTGCTGATTAATTGATAAAAGAAAGTATCTTTCTAGTTAAAATTTATTTCTATCAGTAAAGCTTTAATAATGAAATATCTCTTTTCTTTACTTTCCACGCTTTTCTGCATGGTGTACAGGGCCAATACTGTGCATGGCACCCGCTTCAAGTATTGGTAGGTTTTGTATAAAAATTCTCAACTTTTCCTAATCTGAAAAATGTGTTTTTCTGTTGTCACTATGAAATAGATGAGTCACTGAAATATGTGGCTGGACATTTTCTGAGTACTTAAGGTTTAATATGGTGCTTTCTTTCTCATGTCTTTGTGGAATCAAAGTAGTCCTACTTTTTCAAGTCCTAGTTGGTTGCCACTGTGGCCAAATACTGACCCTGTCATTTCTCTATCTCTACCCTAAAAATAGCAACTGGAATATTTACAAATGTTTCTTTACCTGGACAGACTGGGCAATTTTGTTCTTAGCTTTACATTTATTATTTAAAAATTATAAAATACTTCAAGTATATAATTTATAAAGTAAAATGAAACAATACCTCCCCCCAGAAGTTATCCATACAATATAAACTATTCAATACTCCAATGGTGAGAAAGAATAAGTTACACAAAGCTAGAGCATTCTGCAGTGCTCCATTATGAATTCTGTAGTGTTCTAGGCTGAAGCACCAACTACACAGAAACTAGGCACAACAAAATCATTTCTTTGGGTGTTACGTGATTTTTAACAACCAGTTGCATGCAGATCTTTTAGTTACCTATCAACACAATCACTAACGCTGAAGAGAATGAGAAAGGAAGTGGAAGTTCACAGCTCCCATAGTCCTCGTGGGCTCCAGGAACAAACCAGGAGAAAATAGCTCTGTTCAACGCAGGGAGGAATGATCCCACCCCATCCCACCCCACTATCTCATATCAATCCAGTTCTTCCAATCCTTTTTGAGAGTGTGCAACAGCTTGACCTCCATCCCATTAGTGGACCAGAGTAGATGCAGAGCCCAAAAGGCACTACTAACAGGCTTCTTGAGATAAAACAAAAGATCAAAATGACAACCACATAGTAGCAGCATTCACTAACATATCAATATCTGAACCCTGGCAGTGGAGGTGAGGCCTCTGTTATTGAGGGGTTGGCTGTCCTTTTAGGAACTAACGATAGTTCCATTGATACTAACAGGAGCATTATGTGCATATGATTAGAACAGACTTCTGCAAGTTTGAAAAATGTGTCTCTGTCTTCACATTTTGTGATTGTTTTCTCGGGGATGTTCCTTTTTCATTTCACCTTCAGAGCTCTGCTTAGGAATGCAAACTGCATGCTTTAGTGGTGCTGCTTTCTGTACAGTTGCCACAATCCCAAAGGGAAAACAAGAGTGCTTTTAGAATTGCCATGTAAGACAAGAAGGGATGGCTATAGGTAATGCGTAACTAGAGATGAGTGGAAGAGATTACTACAGAGTTGCAGTTAATCACCATTCGAGGTACATTTTCAGTTTCTATGACATTGCATATTATGTCAATTTTTCTCTCTCTGGCCATTCACTTTCTCTGTAGACTTTCAGAAAATCTGAATTCAATCGATGTAGACATGATGAATTATTATATATGCATGCTTGCCATTCACACATTGCTATTTACACATTAATTTCCCGGTTTGCTTTTCCAAAATGAGCTAGAAATTAGAAAAGCATCCAAAAAGCTTTCAAAATGAGATAGAAACTAGAAAAGGCAAAGAGAAAACATCCTGAAAGAGATTTTGCAGCTGCTAGCCATTGTAGCTGTAATATTTGCTTTGAAGACAAGATTTACTATGAATTACTCCATGTATTTGTTTGATACATAGCCAAAGTTTCCAAGAGTTTGCCAGAATTGTACTTAAAAACCTGCACGCATAGTTCACTGTATTCTTCATATCTGCTCCCCTACCACGTACTCACAATCACACTACCATTTTTTTGGCATGCAGATCAGGTAAGTATACATATAACTGTCCCTTTGCACCTGCAAGTCTAGTGACAGCACTCATGGCTGTAAGTCAGTGAAGCCAAACACCAATTTATAATTCCCTAATCCCCTTGAGAATGTGCAGTCCAATTACTTGTCTGCTTAACTAGCTTCATATAGAAAGCCCTGGTAATATCAGATTTTTTTCTTATGTACTCATTAAAATTATAACCCCTTCCAAAAATTTGGCCTTTTGAGTCAACTACAATGTGATTCTGCTCAAAAACTTACTAAATGTTGAGAATGTTCTATTTTCCTTAATGGTAACTATAATTGGCTTTCCCCTTTCTCTTTTTTAATTTTTCCCCCTTCCATGCTGTGTTGCTTTGCACTGACTGTGATTTGCATGCTGCACCCTGATGTGTCCATCATGATGATGTCACATGGCTTGTTGCTGTGATACCTACCACGCCCCATTCCATCGTATATGTCATGGTTACATAAATGCTCCACTCTCCTGTGTGTTGCTTCCATGGTTTCCTACTGAAAGTGCCCATGATGCACGGTGCTACACCTACCACTGTGTCTGCAGCAGCAACACCTGCCACCAACGTTCCCTTCGCTGCAACAGCTACAGGCAATCAGGTTTGGCCATTTATTTTACCTGTTCAGACCTAGATAACTATAATATGTTGGTAAGGGACAGGACATGCTTTTTGGATTGGCAAGGGACATTACTTCATATTCTTATGTGTTTCTTAAGCAAGTGTTGTATTTAGAAGTTTTTTACTATTTGTTTTTATTTTTCATTTTTTAATTTTTTATTGAGACAGGGTCTTGCTCTGTGGCCTGGGCTAGAGTGCAGTGACATCATCATAGCTCACTGCAACCTCAAACTCCTGGGCTCAAGCGATCCTCCTGCCTCAGCCTCCCCAGTAGCTGAGGCTACAGGCATGTGCTACCATACCTGGCTAATTTTTCTATTTGTAGTAGAGATGGGGTCTAGCTCTTGCTCAGGATGGTCTCCAACTCCTGGCCTCAAGCGATCCTCCCAAAGTGCTAGGATTACAGACATGAGCCACTGCACCCAGCCTTAGAAGTTTTACTTTTGTGTATATTCTAGAGTGATGACATAGCAATGGAGCAATAGAACTTTGCTATTCATCCTGAGATTAATCAGCAGAATTTTACTCATTTTTAATCAGTTACTAGATGTTGATATTCTATATCTGATTATTGATATTGCACCAGTCCTCAAATATATACTTAATATTTCTTAAATGCTTCTTCATTGGTCAAGAGAAGAATTTATTTTATTTTACTGCCATTTTTGGTTATTGTCTTTGAGCTTTAACAGTGCAATCATCACCTTTACCTTCAGATCCACTGGAAAGAAAGCAAGATATCACTTTCATTTCTTTCCAAGGCACAGATATACTTATCATTTCTCAGTGACTACATTAGAAATTCCTTCTCATATGGACACTAGATGTGCTTGTATTATTTTGATTTTCCAGGCAAAGTCACAAAGCAAATTATAAATTTGGGGTGAGTCTTAAAATTGTAAGCAGATACATATAATAATTATTGTATAGTGTTATGGCCATTTTGCCTTATTAAAGCAGTAACCATGCTTACAGACTGTAAGTTCTACTGCTGCTTAAATTACAAGTATGATAACCATAAAGCATACAGAGCAATTAATTCACTGAAGGAACAAACCCCTTTCTCAGCTTTGCTTTGCAAAATTAACTATTAGTGCAAATGGTTAATGTGTCTAAAATTTTCTGTGAAATTGATTATGGTTATTGATTACCGTGTCCAAGCAGTGAACAAAATAAACAGACTTCTCTCAAGAAACTATTTTAATCTAAAATCTTTTTTACTACTATAGATACCCCAATTATCAATAGATGAACTGAATAGCAGCATGTTTGTTTCACAGATGTAGAAGTTACCAGTAGAACAGTAAGTTTCTTTAAGTATTAATATAAATAATATTTATAGGCTATATATTTTTATTTACACAATTGCATTTGCTAAAGGCTTCGGTAAGTATTTTCATTTTTCACTAATAGATATTGCTTGTAACTTAGAGCTTGATTTACACATTCTAAATTTTCCAAATCGAAATGCGAGAGCACATACGCAAATTTTTAGTATGGAAATGACAGCTGGTACTGTATTTTCCCAATGAACTTACAAATTCTGAAATGTTTTCCTATTATCAAAGGAGTATGATTTGTTAGCCAAAGGCACAGGTCGCTTTTCAATTTTAATTCTTTAACATTTTTATAGCTTCATTATTGTATTGAAGTTAAAACAATAATTTTGTCAGGATTTGACTGAGATCATCATCTTAAAGACAGTAAGCAATATGCTTCTCCTATGACATAGTAGAAAATAGTGCTTTTACAGTCTGCTGCATTGTGTTGCTTCCCATGTAAATCAGGATTGCTTCAGCTGTTTTAAATTTTGAGTGACATACTTTAGTACCCATTATTTTCATTTGAATCATGTCTTCTTTTTTAAAAAAATTTTTGTTGTTGTTGTTGTTGTTGGATTTTTCCCCCTCACCCTTGATCTCCTCTTTGCTCATAGTGACACACATTTAATTTGCTCAGTCATTCACTTGGAATGTATGACTTTTGAAGCCACTTAAGACTCCTAGGTATCTTAATTAATCCTAGGGACTTATTAAAATAGTGTACCAACACTGAATAAGTATGCCTTAGTCATTGAAAGTTTGAAGATCTCACACCTGGAGTGTATCATTTGGTTTAAGGAGATAGCAGTTCTGTCCCCTGATGGACTAGTTGTCAAGATCCCCGCTAGCCCTTCTTTTCTGCGGAGGACACACAGGCCCAGAGCACTGACTGTTCTAGACAGAGCTGATAGTTGACTGTACATTAAATAAATAGGTCCCATCAATCATAAGGAATGTTTTAAAAGACACCTTTGAGTACATGGGAAAGCTGAAGAGGCTATAAATTGAAGTAATTTTCAGGGGTGTCATTTGGGATAGTGGCAACTTAGGAATAGCACCAAACAGGAGAATGTAGGTTTTACCAACACTTGCCTAGTTCTCATGGGCTGCTTCACATCAAGGTTAACAAAAATCTTCAAATATAATTAATTTTCCAACAGAACATTTTTGGAAAGAGTGATTCATTTTTGCTTGGTTCCATTAGAAAATGTGTATTTGGCAGAACATAATCACTTCAATATGTAACAGGTGTTGAAAATTTCTCCAAAGTTCAAAAATGTAATTTTGTGCAATACTATATACCTAGATTTTACACTTAGGGCTATTTTTGCATGGCTGTAAAACATTCAGATAAAAAGTTTAAAGTTTATTTAATATTTGCATATTTTAAAATGTTTGGTATCAAACACATTTTCTCAATACATGCCAGTTGGAGGAGGTGGACAAATGGGTGGATGTTCAGCAAAAAGTTTTGGCATTGAATAGATGATGCCGTCAACAATGGAGTGCGTCTGTGTTAACTTAGGGCAGTTTTCTGCATTAGCGCTCAGTGGGAACTACAGACTATCATAGCTATAGGGCTCTTTAGCGATCATTTCCAACAGCCCCATTTTCACAAATGTACAATCTGAAACTCAGTGGGGGATGTCTCAGCATAGCTCACCCACAGAACTGGAACAAGAACCACAGTCTCCTGGGTCCTAGTTAAATAACCCTTCAATATATCTCACTCCCTCTTTTGTTTTCCGTTTCAGGTGAAGTTCTGAACAGCAGAATTATGGAGTATCGGAATCTCTCCGTGAGAACCTCTGTATGGCCTTTCTACATATATTCTCGTATGTCCTCTTCTACCAACACAACAATCAGTGTGGTGCAGTCAATATATTAAGCAAAGCAAAGATACGAGCCAAAAAATTCAGATAAAAAATAAAGCATTAAAAATTAATGGAGATGTTAAAACAAAACACAAATAGAAAACTAATAACTACCATTCGTCTTATTTGGATTATCAAGTAGAACATGACTATAAAATTGTGTAACTTGTTACATTACTCTTTGTGATTTTCCAGTAACCATGCTAAGTGAATCTCCACAGTGAACTGTTGGCTTACTATACATTCTTGGTGGTTAAATGTTTATCTGTTTTTGAAGTGTTACCTTACTATTTTGTTTACATAATAGTCTATTGGGTTGATTTAGAATGTAACACATATATTCAGTACCATTTTTCCTGTTATCGTATTGTGTTGTGTTGTGTTAGGTTTTCATATACTGTAGTGTTTTGCTGTGTATGTGTGGTGTTTGATTTCAACTAAAACATTATTAGTGGGGAACAAAAGTATATGTGCTTGAGAAACATGACAGTTTCATGTTAATATGCTCTCTCTCTCTCTTTAGAATATTTCTGTAGGTTTCTTGGGGCAGACACTTAAAAGGCCTCACTTTTGAGTATGCACAAAACCTATTCATAAACATGCATGTGTATAATTTGTACCTGCAGATCTGATGTTGCATAATACAATCAAATGACTAGATTTTTTTGCGAGAGAGAAATAATTGCCTGCACAAAGGAAGGAACTTCTTAAAACATTAACCCATAAATAGCTTGAAAAACAAGAACTAACTTTTAATTGAATTTCTTGGCATTTAATAAAATTATGTAAAGTGCCCATTACATTTTTCTGTGGCTCAAGAATCCTATCTCCTAGGTTGAGTGTCTAAAACTGAGCCATTTGTCATCTTCAGCTGAGAAACTGGTATTTGGGGCTTAAAGGTATGCTAATTACAGGTTATAAATCAAACAGAGAGATGAGGGTGTGGAGATAGTTCATGCATACTGGAGAAAAGTGTGTAAAACCATTGCAATGTAACCTTTTACACAAGTGCCATTTTCCAAATGCAAATGGCTCATGCTCTCTAGACTGTTTTTGAATAATAAATATGATGCAATCTAGCAAAAGTCAGTCAGGGTTAAAGAGAATTGGTTCCAAATGAGTCCTTTCCTCCCCAAATGGACAATCTTCTCTGTTAATCACAGAGGGAGCCTGAATACAGGTTTGGAGAAATGGCAGGGACAGGGGACAGGAAGAGGTTTAAAATTATTCTTTGATTTATTCAAAAGAACTAGGAAAGATAACTGCAGTTGTCTTTAGCTTCAGTTCAACTGAGTTTCCAGTTTTTCTTAAACACTTCAGAGGAGGAACAAGCGCCCATGATATATGGGAAGCGTTTCCTGCCCAAACTTTAACATCAGAGTCTCTCATGTCATAACCAAGCCTCTCTTTTTGTTTGGATTCATTTGCCTTTATATGTGTTTGAAAATTATAATAGAGAGGGGTTTTAGCACCCTTTGAATGAAACAGAGTGGCTATATGCCACGGAGCTGAGCTGAATTCACATTACTAATACTTAGGAAATAATTTTACAACCAAGTAAAATAGTAATTAATTGACCTCCTCCACCCTAATTAGTTATTAACATTACTATAATACAGTGGTGGAAACATATATTTTACATCAACTTAGATAGATTTAATATTTTCTAGTAAATACACCTTCCCCTACTGGAAAGTATAAAACCATCGAATTTGATATACATATATATATATATATATAAAAGCGTTGTTTTCTCCTTCATGAAAATGACAAGCAAAGAGAAAATCTTACTTAGGATACCTTAAGCCAGCTAGTAGTGTTTGAATCACAGAACAATGGAGTTGGCAAAAACCTTTTCTCACTTGATGAAACTGAGGCCTAGGGTATGTGACTTGCCCAAGGCCACCTAGCCTTTGTGGGACCCAGAAATATCTATTGACTTCCATTGTTCTTCCTTTTCACATTGTTTGTGATTAAGAACATTTGAGACTCTGTCCCAAAGCAGGTTTGGCTCAGAATATAAGAGAGCAAATTTAGCTCTCTGGTAGTTGATATACTATTGACCTTAATTATCAATCTAAATCCTGATCAACAGTGATATCTAAACAGTCTTGCTTATATTGGGTCACTGTCATTTGTTAATAGTGTTGCCTAGAGTTAGAGATCAAGAATTGTCGTTTTACCTGTGGACTCTTTGAACCACTTAATTTCTGTTTACCAAAATCTTAACATTGCCATAGAAGAAAGTAGAGTATGCCTTTTTGAAATTCCTTGTGTATGGAACTTAGTTTTGTATAATCTGTGCCAGAGCCTCTCCAGAAGGGCAGATCTGATTACTTAAATCCAGGAAGGATGCGCTTGAGCTACTCTGGATGTATTCATTAAAGGAGAGGAGACAGGAACGTTTTTTGTGCAAAATGAACTTTTATGTAGTTTGACATTTTGATGCAACGTACTATCTTGTGTAACTTTTTCAACTTTTGGCAAAGATGTACTTAGAAAATAAACCTAGAGTACAGCTGTTTTCATGTTGCTTTAAGCACTGGAAGACATTAATAATGACTTATTTTTTAGAAAGTGGTTCAGTGAGGGATATTCAGGGTAGTTGTATTTTTGGTGCCACAATTTTCTATATTGTTGGCATTTTAAAAGTTGCTTTGTGAGTGAATTTAAAGAAAGAAAGCTCAAAGCCCTAAAGTTTTGATCAAATTCAACAGTTTTAAGAAAAATGCAAGTTTAAGATAGCACTCATTTACCTAGTTGTGCAATGACTTATTGAAATTCTCTTTATCCGAGAAAAGAAAAGAAGATAAGTCATTAGACTATAAATTTCCAGTTAAAAAAGACAAGTCACAAAACTAATCAGTGACTCTAAACAAAAATTTACTGGATGAACTGTATATATAAAATTCTAACCACTTGTGATTCTTAGTTAACATTTTATAAGCTTTGTATTTCACAAGGGCCTCTATTTTATTTATCCAAAATTATTGCTTTTGTCCATTTCTCTCAGCCTTTTCCAAAAATATGCAAGAGTGCTGAAACTTGGATAAAACAGATGATGTATACAGAGAAAATAATCTAAAAGTTATCTCTTAAGAGGATTTTAGTAGTGTCAATTTTTTAACAAAAGAACTATGTGACCATAACATAATTATATTTTAAAGAGGGATTAACATTAAATTAAAATAAATGGATTCATAAAATTGCTATTTAAATACAGTATTTACTTTTGCAATTTGAGCATGATTCCACAACCAGCTGTTGCATTTCATTTCGCTTTTCAAGATTAGAGTCTTTAATTTGTAGTTAATTGTGATGTGGAAAGCCATTTTCTCCCTACTCCATCAATCTTCTCCATCCATTTTTGAACATGCTAAAGCACTTTGATCTTGCCAGAAGTGTTGTCCTACAACCACTAGGCTATGTTCACTAATGGAAGGCCCAGCTCGCCTGCTCTCCAGTTTGGGAAATAGCAAAGCAAGTACCTCCTCCCTGCCATAAGCAGGAACCAAATGAAATTAATCTTTACAACTTGAATTCATTTTAAATGGCATAGTGGTATCTGGATAAGGACCAACATTTACATTCCATTTTATTAAATAAGAGAGAAGGCTCACGTGCTACTTGAGATGTTATTTGGTTCTTTTTCCTCCTCTTTGGAGAGTGTAGATGAGGATGTTCTTAGGTAAAATATAGTGACAAGCTTTCTGAGTTCTTTTAGCCTATAGGGAAAGCTGTGACACACAGAATGATTAGAAACTGGAGTCCTCATTCTTTTTCTCCCTCATACATTTCACACACATTAAAATAGAAATAGATAAAATGTCTGAGGGAAATCTAATTTCCCAATTCTGATGAATAGATTCAGTAAGATAGTGGCCTAATTGTACCAGTGCCTGTCAAAGGCAATATAATAAACAACATATAAAGAGAGTATAACAACTTTTTTGCAAATTTAGTTGGTAGCCTAATTAAACTGTAAATATAACTACAAATATAGGTTCTGAGCACCAACTCACTAATCGGAGCACATTTTCATTTTTATTATTGTTAGCTTTTAAGATTTTTATTTTATTACTTTTTTATATCTCTAAGTAACTAATGGATTTAATTTTGAAGGAGAGTTAAAGTTTAAGTTTTTACTACATGTATTCAGCACGCCTAGATAGGTTCTAAACTAACACTGAAGCATGACAAGATAAAGATTATAGCCCAAAACTATTCTTAACAGTTCACAGTTTAAGAACAAATTTAAGTTTATATACAAATAATAATTGCTAACTAATGATATTTAGTCGTTGCTTTGGCAACAAAACTACAACATGGCTACCTTTAGACTTTTTTAATGTGAAAATTTTACTTGTAAACTATACTTGGTTTATGACAGTATGATCATGATCATATAGAAGATACAGCTCAAAACTCAGAAAACATATATGGTTGAATTTTTTAATATGAAAGTCAGCTTTTATGTGAAAGCTGAATTTGTATCTTTTGTGACTTTTTGGTCTAAAAGTTTACGACACATGGATTCCAGAATCAGGCTTTATTTGTTTATAGAATTTTTCATTGTGGATAGGGTTATTCCACAGTATTTAAACTTCAAAACACAGTCATTGCATTTATATTACCTGATCTTTTTTCATAACTTTATTCAAAATTACCCTATTCACGTGGCTTAGCTGTCGCTGCAAAAATTCTGTTTCTGGAATTACATACATAAATATTATCTACATGAAGATTAAAGCATGGCTAAAGCATAGTTTGAAATTAATTCATATTTGTAAAACCATTTGTAAAAGTACTGTGGAATGACCCCTTAACAGTGTTTAAGAGACATATGCTGCAGTTAACTGATCGCCTCAGTTAGGGTGCGAATGTGTGAGACACACCTTTTTTGCACTTATGTACATAGTCTGTGAGAGCAATCCTTGGAGCTTTTTTTTTAAATGTAAGAAGTCTGTGATGATAGTGGAAAAGTTACTAAGAGAGAGTTATTTCTAAGACTTTGAGAAGGAGGGTGTTTTTGCTATAAGGCTTACCTAAAGCATGATGTTGCTTTGCTGTTGTGGAGGCTTTCTAGTTTGCTACAGCTCACCAAAAGAGAAGACCAGTAACAGGTAACAGGTCAACTTCAGCTAACAGCACTGAATAAGAGTGAAGTACTTTGTCTTTTAGCAAGACCACTAGCAAAGATTGTTTGCTTTTTAAATCAACCCTAAACACATGTGCGCGTGCACACACACACGCGCGCACACACACACAAACACCAGGCAGGTTTCTGGCAGAGATTTTCTTTTCTCAATGGTTGCAAGCAGTGAAATACTCTGTAAATTACAAGATAGATATTCTCAGTATGATTGAATCAGATTTCATGTTTCCCAGAAAATTATCAACTGCTATATACATTAGTTGATATGTATATCAATTAATATGTATTTAAGTGAGAACCAAATTGTTAACATTGACCACTATTCTTCCTTCAAGATCCAGTAACCAAAGCCAAATTAGCAACCATTGAAAGATTTCATTTAACAGTTAAGTGTGGCCAGCATAAGGCAGTTCCTTCCCTTTAACAAAGGAAAATAATGCTCCTGGCACAACTTTGTAAATGGCTTTATTTACATTATACCTGTTCAGTGGAAGCTGTTTTCTGACCTACCTTTACCAGATTACAAAGTACTTCACTGTACCACTTCAGCCTCCCACTGTTTTGTTTTAACTAAACAGAAGAGAACCAGCCAAAATCTTACATAACATAGGAGCTGGAAGAGAATGTTTCAATCAGACCATCTCTGCCAATTTTAGCTCCCATGCCACCTACAGATAGCCATTTAACTTTCCTGTTGCCCCAGGCAATAAGGCCTTGAAAAGGTAGCCCTTAGAAAGGTTAAGTATCTGAGCACCAGCAGGTACTTTGAGTCCTTCACATCTTGGGGCATGTTGTTCTTGCCCTAGAGAAGGAGCCCAACCTGGGGTTGGGGGAGCTGGTACTGGCATTGCTACCCATTTTGATAGCTCTCACTTACAGAGAAAGAAAAATAAGCCAAAGCCAGAAAGCAAGCCAAGCCTTACAGTTGTCCAATAGCTCAGGGCCATTTGGCTAGATTTTTTTTTCCCCTCAGCCCATAATTGCTTAGAGTCAGCCATACAACAAACAGCCTGACAATCTGACCAGCATTTCCATTGATACAGAATGTAAGCATTCATTCATTCTGTAGTTAGGAATTCCAAATTCAGCGTTATCACCAATGTAATTTCCCAGTTTAACCCATGTTCTTGTTTTGACATTTCTTTGTGAATCTCTAAGTCACCAGGAATATATTTTCATAAGGTCAACAGAGATAAGAAATTTTAAGTTGGGAAAAAATCATCTGTAAAATAGTGGGAATGACCCTAGAAACATCCAAAAGAATTCAATGAATTCATGGCATGGTGAGCATGCTGACAGTCACTGGATCACACTCCTTGGAGCTTAAACACAGTGGCTGTGTTTAAATAAGTAAAACAAATTAGGGAATGAAGTTTAACAGATGTGTATAGCTGAGGCCAAAAAATAACCTCTATCATTAAGCCCAAGAAAGGATTTAGTTTGTGACTAATTCATATAGTTTTCAGCCCCTTCACTTGTTCTTGTCTGTAAGAGAATCACTCATTAATACTCAAAAGCTGGATTATTCCAGGGAAATTTTATCTTTAAATAGAACCCATCCTCAATTATGGTATATGTGAAAGAAGAAAAATGCATCACTATTAAATAAGTCACAGCTCTTTGCAGATATTACAAAAATCCTTGCTAGTCATTTTCTGCGTCATATTACTTTTTAAAAATACCTCTATAATAAGACCTAAAAGAAACTTAACCATTAAGCAGTGCTTTTTTTCCTCCCAAACATACAATCTAAAGATTTATCTGTCATGGCATGGTTCCAAAGCTTTATTTCTGTATATAGATGCTATTTGTTAGTGATGGAAACAAATTATTTTGTTGCTACGTCTTTTGTATCTAGCAGTTGAGAGAATGATATGACCATCGTATCATTGGATTCTGGGAATGCCCATTTCAAAATAAGTTTTCTGTTTTATTTTATTATTATTATTTCTGCTTTAATTACAAGATGAGCCATTTGTTCCCCGCTCCCAAATTATAATCATTTAAATTAAGATTTTTTTGAAAAAAGAATTCTCCTAAATACACTCTTTTTTAAGGGCTAATTTTATGCATTCATACGGCAACAATTTGGAATAATGTGGAATATAGAAGCACATATTTTGGGCAGAAAAATGGCAATTTAAAATACTTTATAGTTAAGAAAATTATCGTCCTTGTGTAACAATTATGGCTTTAAATAATGACCAGAATATTTCATGAATATAAACTCTTCCCATAATATTGTGCCTCCAAAATTCAATAGCTCATTCCCTCAACTGCAGATGCTTTGATTTTTTTGTTTTTGTTTTTTTCAAGTTATAGTGCTGTAGTGCTTGTTTGTATTTAAAAGTATGCATTATGCAACTCATTTTAGCATGCTACATCCATGTTTATTTTTTGTTCTTTTAATAAAATGTATAAATTTCTTGGTTATGTCTTTTTTTATGAATCCATATTCACACATTAGGAGTTCACTTAAAAGCTATTCATGTTCTAGTATATTAATCCTAATATGTAGTAATTCTAATATAAAATTTAAATTTGTGATTTGGCTTAATATTATATTTCATATATAGAGTAAATTTCTTTCCAAATATACCTTCAGTATTTTCAATTTTGTAGATAATACATCCATTGTGTTAGATGTATTACTCCTATGAGATTGAACTAACACAAGAAAGACATTTGTATTTTTATAAAAGAAAACTAAGAATTTTTAAATAATGCTTACTGGTTTCTATTGTGCCTCAGAAACTCTAAGGCATATTCTAAGATACATTATTAGAAGTTTATATTTCCCAGTTATTCATTTCTATCCTGCATCCTCGATGTAACATATGAAACCAGTGTTGATTTCACCCTTTTCAAGATGGGCATCAATGGTTTCATAACAATGAGATGCATGAATTTTTCCATTAAAATGTTTTCTTTCACTTAAAAATTGGTTATTTTCAACGAATGGCACAGGAATAAAAAGGATAACCATTTTTGTTCTTTAAGAAAGCAAATGTGACTTGGTAATACTTTATTCTGTCAGACTTCAAAATACTTCAAAAACATTAATCTGGAACTTCTCTGCATTAATCACCGTTCCAGAGTTGGGCTGCTAGAAAACTGAAGTGAAGAAAGTTTGGATTAGAGGCTGTGGCAGAATAAAGTATTATTGATGTGTCTCTAACAGTGAAGAGGGCCAGGGAGGAGGCTGGGTCCTTATTCAATGTCAGCTGTCTGATACAGCCAAACTTACCCCTTGTGCCCTGCTTTACTATTTCCAAGGTGGTTCCCACCATGGATTTTTTTGATAAGCCAACTTTGAGCCTTTTGATGCATTGTACATGTTTATGTGAGTCTGATGATACCAGCACTAAAACCAGTTCAGTATACAGACATTTATAAGAGGTCTTTGGTCTCTTCAGAATTCAATTGATGTCTTTCTCCTTGAAGCTGCTGAATGATAGGTACGAGTTCAGGGCAGGCATTCCCGATCATCATCAAAATGAGACTTAGAGTTTCTGCTGGCTGGAAGAAAGCTGAGCCATAGGCAACACCAGATATAAACCAAGTTTGTCTTGGGTACTTTTCAACTTATTTCTACAGCATCTTTCTAAGGCCCTCCTTTTCTCATCCCTCGTGGTGGCCCGTGGCCCTGTAGAAGCCCTATGATAGCAACTTATCAGGCCTGCTTCCTCAGGTAGATCTGGATTTATCCCCTTCAGAACTTTCCTGCTGGCCATTTCTGGCTTTGGAGAGCAACTCACTGTTGAGATGGGAAAGACAAATCACACTACAGTGTTCAAGAATGGCAGCACTTAATGTGCTGCCCCTTCTGGGAGTGTTTGTATTTAAAAAGGCTGGACTCTCCAATGGTCAAATATCAGACAGCCACATGCATGCATAAGATAAATGAGTTTTGCTAAAGCAAGCTTCTAGGCACTGAATGTCAATAGTTAGGCACAATGATGGAATTCCTATGGTTGAGTGGTGCAGTCATTCTCCACCTCAAAAAGGTCAAAAAATGAAGACTCTTGTAATTTTCTTATTGTCAGGAAAGTTCTGATAGAATCATGAACCTAAAATACTGGCTAAATAGTGAACATTCAAAAATTCCATGGACCAGAATCCATTTGCATGGTCAGCATCTGCAGAGACCATGACATAGTGACAGGCCTGATCCATGGTTACATTTCTGGGGTAATCCAGTGCCTGTATTTGCTAAGATTCAACAGATGGACACACACACTCTGATTTTTTACTTGGATCTTTCCTGGATTAGAAATGCCCGTTTAACTGAATCCTCCAAGATTTTCCTTTCAGTGCCTAACTTACACTTCTCCCTAAGGCAAGGAGACAGTGAGTGTCTGGGAAATAAAAAGCAAGAACTCAAAGCAGAACACTTTGGATAGGAAGGGCAGCCATCAGGATATAGAGTGAGGTTTGTGAAAGGTATCGACTGTCGATTCCCATCCATACAAACAGATGTCCAATGCAAAAGCACAGCCTTCTAAAGTGGATGCAGAAATCAGTGTAAGAAGGAAGTTCTGGTCAGTGTAGCCCAGCATTTTTGTGTTGTGCATGAAAACACCACAGTACATAGACAGGCAGGGCACTTGGTGGAAAGTGCAACAGACACACACACAATAATCACAAGTTTTCCTAATGAGAGAGAGGGGGGCGCCACATGCATGTACAAGTGCAAAGAAAGGTTGATAAAAAATCACAGAGTAAGAGTAGATGAATAGCAGCAACGGCACCTACTAAAGCAGACAGCCTGTTCTTTAAAAACTGGACTTGAGGGAATGCATAAAGTATCTGAGGAGTATCTTCAGTCAGCATGCTACTAGAGACCTTATGGCTACAGAAGATGATGATTAACCCATCGAGGTTCAGGGTAGTTCTCAAGAAGAGGGTGGGAAAGAGTAAGATCGGGACTGAAACTTTGCCTTTAGCCTTCATGGCCTGAACAACTGAATAATTCTTTGTTGGAAAAAATTGACAGTTAAAAGAGAATTGTATCTGTGTTAATTATATATATTTATATATATTGTAAGTGGTTATTGATGTGCCTTTGTTAACTATTTAACTATTTAATAAATGTGTGTGTAGTTCATTCAAAGTGTTTTGGTTCTTCCTAATCTCTACTTGAAAAGTCCCAAGTTTAATAAATCCATTTATAGGTGTTCACACTAGGGAAACCTGAACCCACCTAAATCCAAGCAATCAATGATCACAATTTGGGGCTCTCAGTAGGGGATGCCAATAAATGAGGCATTTGTGCTAACAGTCACATCCCAATTTCACAGCCGCTGTGCAGGACCTCACTGATCAGCAAGTGTTTACCATAAACTGAGCCAACCAGCCAATGCTGTAATAAGCAATTCCTTTCTCCTGATGGACACCATCAGAAATGCCCTAGATCCTAAAGATTCTTGGAATCCCAAGAGTCACTGGGATGAGATTCTAGGGCCAGGGGAAAAATAGCCAAGGAGTGTCAGACATGCAGACACTCTATTCTCCTCTATTATCCTCTATTCTCCACATCCTGGAGAAACGTTGTTCTCATGGTTTAAAAAAGCACAACTTCAGATATTGTTAGGGTGGCTTAGGAAAAGTCACTCTAAGAATAACTCTTTTGAGTAATAACAGACTAAAAATTATAATATTTAAAAATTACGATTATGTATGCACTCACTGCTGTGCCGTTTGACCCTTGTCCCTTCCAGTCTGTTCTCCACATTACTACCAGAGTCATTTTTCTAAAGTTAAAAGCTAATTATTTTACTTCCCTGCCTGCAAATCTTCCATAGCCCCTCGATGCCTGTGGAATAAAGTCTACACTCTAACACAGCACTGTTTCAGGCTCTGGCCCTAGGCTTGCCCTCTAGCTTTACCTTTCTCCTCTGCCTTCTGTAACCCATCGTCAAAGAAAACCAGAGCTGGATAGCCTTTAAAGCAGTAAAAACAGATTGTACTCAGGACCATTGCCATAAGGGGAAAGAGACCTCAGTATTGAACTGGGTTCAATTCTAAATACAACAAAGAAAAGTGGGAATTTATAGGTAAGTAGCAGGATGAAGGACCATAGATGGAAAATTACTAAGAGGCAACATCAGGGGTAAGGGGGATTCTGGCTAAACCTAATGGGATATTTGCTGCAGACAGGCCAGGAGATCAGACATCAGAGAGGGGTGGAGGGTAGAGTATGAGGAACCAGATCAGATATTGAAGGTAGGAGATTCTGGCTAAACCAACTTAGCAAGATCCTTGCCAAAATTGGGCAATGCAAAGACAGACATGGAAGTACAAACATCAAGGCATAGTTGGGAAGCAGCTTCAGAGGAGCCTGACTAAAGTTTGGTCAAGGAGAAAGTTAATCGCTGTGTACTCCAAGCAAACCAAAGAATAATTATATTTGGGAAATATGATTAAACAAGAGAACTTCCCCAAATCCATAAATCCTCTCCACAAAGGTAACAAAGAAAGAAAACACTCTTATTATTAAACCAGAATTTGATGTACATCACAAGTGACCTGCTAAGAGATTTCAAAGACAGAAAGCAATCTCACCCCCTAATATAGCCAAGCAAATACAACCCATTACATACACGTTCTCTAGATAAATGATGACTAGTCCTCAAGCAAGAGGACTTGACAGCACCATTTGTCACACACAGTTTGTGCCAATTTTATGGTGATAATTGGGAAGGCCACCTGTGTTGGCTTTATCTGAAAGAGAAACAAATTTTTCAAATCTTGTAAAGGTAGTTATGTAAACTGGTGCAAGGCCCATGGAAGTTAGGATCTTACCCTCTTACAGAAACTGGGGGATAGAGGTGCTATCTCCCTTGATGTTTGCATTTCAAAAGGATGGCTCCCAGGAGTTGTGAGACTAGGAGAAAGGCTTACTTATTTAGCCATTATAAAGATTTGCATACGTTTGAGAAGGACAGAGAAACAAATTTTGAAAGAAAAGGGAGGAGAGTGGTATGGAGAGAAGTCTGTTCCCTTATGTTCAACAGAGAAAATTAAGCTTCTCATTTTTAATTTGTATCTGCCCTTACACCATTCATTATTTCCCAGATACACACCAGAGTTTCCCATATCTCTGCATTTTTCTCTCCACTTGGAACACCTTCCCCTCTTCTTTTTCCTCTTTGCAAACTCATCATTCAAGGCATATGCCAACTAGCAACTCTTACTGGAGATCTTCTCTGGCCTTACCTGATACCACTGAGATGTAGCTAACATTTTTCAGTGTTTAGCAGGTGATCTTAAAGCTCAGTACCCACTCACCCTATGGTGCTTCTAACATTGTCTCCATGTCTCCTCCATTCAACTGGGCTTCTCAAGAGCAGGAACCAAGTCCAGCTGATCTTGGTATCCTTTATGATGCCCAGAGTAGTAGCCACACAGTAAATCCACAATAAAAATGTTTGGAGAAATAACTAAGAAGTCAAGAAACTTTTACTGTAAAGAAGAAAAAAAATCCCATTCAAATAAATGAGACTTATATAATGATAAAGGAAAATTTCACAAATTCTAATTGCAAGAAGGGCTTCATGGAATTAGAAAGTTATCAGGAAGCTTTTTTCTCCTCTTTCAGTCTCTCTGCCCCAGTCTCTCTGTGTCTGTGTCTATCCGTTTCTCTCTGTTCCAGTTTCCTGCTTCTCCTTGCAAGCCAGCTTTTTTGTTTACTTATCAGCACTGATAATCAATTATCAGTGATTTATCAGGGCTACTCCCAGAATGGAAGCCTTATCACAGTCTACATCAATGATAGCCTAAACCAGAAGCACCTGGAAGGCTCATAAAACAATGATTGCTGGGATCCAGCCTAGAGTCTCTCAATCACTAGCTATGAGATGAGGTACTAGAATTTGCACTTCTAGTTCTCAGATGATTGATTCTGATGATCTGGAGACCACACTTTGGGAACCATTGATGTATGTGATCTTCAAGCTTGATTTTCTGCAAAGAATTGACTCAGTCAAGTGGGCCCCAATGCCTGAGTCTCATGAGAAAGAATCTGACTGGCTCATTTTGAGTCAGATATTATCCTAGTTGTGGCCAAGAGGTTGGAGTTACATGGTACATATGACAGGTTGCCTTATAGAGGCTGTGTGTTTGGAAACTTTTCAAGGAAGATATATCTCTACTACAGTCACTGCTATGCCTGTTTTAAAAGTCCTTAGAATTTCCACACTGAATTAGACCCTTGGTACATGTGGCTAGAGCCTGTAAGAGCATTATAACCATCTATTGGGCATCTCCAGCCAGTCATCTCAAAGTGGATCAGAACTTTATGTCCAGCCTTAAACTCCTAATCTTCCCTGTCAAATATGCTGCTCTTGCATCCAGTCATCCAAGCCAGAAACTCCTTTGACTCCTCCTCTTTTACACCTTATATCTAATCTATCACATCCTATCAACTCCATCTCCTAATTATTTTCTCTATCACTACTATACCCAGTTAGCTTAACTTGACACGCTGCCTCCAGTGCTGTTTCCTCCAATCTGTTCTTCACATGACTGTCAGAGTGATCTATCTGAAACAGCTTCCCAACCTTAGCTCCTGGGACAGCTGTGTCAGGCCCGCGGCAGCTGAAGCTTGTACCTGTCCTCTCCAGCAGCATGCAGCTGCAAGTCTACCTGCCCAGAAGTGCCATACAAATATTAGTAGGTTAAGATGTGATGTGAAAAAAAGGAGCTTGAATCTAAAACACAAGTTTGACTCTGTAACTCCTCTGCTTAAAACCTTTCAGTGACACCCCATGGGTCTCAGGATAAAGCTTAAACACAACTTACAATAGCCTATTTCATCTGGCATGATCCAGTCCCTATCTTCCTCTCCAGCTTCATCTCTTGCCATTACCTGCCTTGGACTTGCTTCAACAGCAGGTAACTGCTTGTAGTTTCCAGCACACATCCTGCTGTTTCATGCCTGCAAGCCATTGCTCCTGGTTTTCATTCTGCCTGGAATGTCCACCCTCCTCCCCCTTTTTACCTGGCTAGCATCCTTTGAGAATCTGATTAAGTACCATATCCTCCAGGAAAACTTCCACATCTATTCCCCACCTCCACTGGTATACGCCTCTTTGAAACTCTCATAATATCCTGGGAATATAATTGTCACTGGACTTACCTCACGGTATTAAATTGATTTTTTGCTTCTCCCACTATCCTATGAGTTTCTTGAGGACAGAGTCTGTGTCCTATCCATTGCTATATTTCCAGCACCTACCGTAGTAATTAAAAACTAGTATCATACAACTCAACAACAATAATAAAACCCAACTTGAAAATGGGCAAAGGACTTGAACAGATATTTCTCCAAAGAAGATACACAAATGACCAATAAGCACATGAAAAGACATTCAACATCATTAATCATTAGGTAAATGCAAATCCAAACCACAATGAGATATCCTTCATACTCACTAGGATGGCTACAATGAAAAAAAAAACAGAAAATAACAAATGTTGGTGAGAATGTAAAAACTGGAAACCTTGTGCTTTGCTGGTAAGAAGGTAAAATGGTACAGCCATTGTAGAAAGCAGTTTGATGGTTCCTCAAAAAGTTAAACATAGAATTACCATATGAATCAACAATTCCACTATGTTGTATATACCCAAAAGAATTGAAAGCAAAGTCTCAAGCAGACACTTCTACATCCATGTTCATTTCAGCATTATTCACAATAGCCAAAGTGTGAAAGCAACCCAAGTGCCCATTGATGGATGAATGGATAAACAAAATGCGGTATATACTTACAATGGAATATTGTTCAGCCTTAAAAAAGAAAGAAATCCTGTCTTATCTGACGACATGGAGGAAGCCTGAGGAACTAACTAAGTGAAATAAGCCAGTCACAGACAGACAAATACTGTACCTAGAGTAGTCAAAATTGTTGAGACAGAAAGTAGAATGGTGGTTTCCAGGGATTAGAGGGGGGGGGGGAATAGAGAGTTATTGTTTAATGAGTATAGAGTTTCAGCCTTGCATGATGAAAAGAGTTCTGGAGGTGAATAGTAGTGATGGTTACATAATGTAAATGTTCTTAATTCCACTGAACTGAACACTTAAAAATGGTTAAGATGGGCTGGGCATGGTGGCTAATGCCTATAATCCTAGAACTTTGGGAGGCTGAGGCAGGAGGATCACTTGAGGCCAGGAGCTGAAGACCAGCCTGGGCAACATAGTGAGATTCCATCTCTACAAAAAATAGAGAAAAGTAGCCAGGTGTAGTGACGGGCACCTGTAGTCCCAGCTACTCAGGAGGCTGAGGCAGGAGGATCGCTTGAGCCCAGGAGTTTGAGGTTGCTGTGAGCTATGATGATGCCACTGCATTCTAGCCTGGGTGACAGAGCGAGACCCCATCGCAAAAAAAGGTTAAGGTGGTAAGTTTTATGTTATGTATATCTTAGCATAATTTAAAAATTAAAAGCAGATGACTGCTGCTTCTATTCTAAACTTGGACACAAGAATTTCACTTCCTAGACTGGGAGGAAAAGTTCTTAGGAATCAGCCTTCCTTGTTGTACCACCCAGTAATTTCCTTATGAAGTTCTGCCATATCCCCTGGAATGCTGAGAAGGTTCAGGATGCACAACATAATAGCAATAGGTTCCTAATTGAACTCCCTTCCTTTTGTTTGGTCTTCTAGATCTCTTGGGAAGTTTTCCAAACCTCTCTCCCATTTTGTCTTTTCTATCCTCAAGCCTTCACCTCTATTCCCTCCCCATCCATGACTACCCAGAGTAATCCCCTAAATAAGGCAATGCTTTAAAATATTACCAATCAGCCAACAAATAAATAGCAACAACAAACAGGATGGGAGTTGGCTTCTTATTCTGGTTCAAAAGCAGATCAGACAAGGCAGAAAAAAATTCCTTGGCTACCTTCATGATATGAGAGGGAAAAATACCAATAGTACTGAGAAAAACACAACCTTCTGTCAGTAAATGATTCTTTTCATAAGCAAAATGGGAGAGTGGTAGGTAAGAACATGGGGCTCTATTTTTCAGGGTTTTTATGATTATAAGGAACAGAATTCAAAATAAAGTTGGCTTAAGAAAAGAGTGGGTGATTTGGTTTCAGACACAAGTGTATGCTGGTGCTCAAACTGTGAGCTTAGGAATCTGCTTCTCTCCTTTTCTTAGCTGTAGTTTCTTCTGTGTTTATCATTGGAAGGTCTGCCCTTACAACTAACTAGATGAGCAATTCAGAAAAAGAGAGTTAATTGTTCCCAATAGTTCCAATACGATTCCTAGGGCTGATTCATTGGCCTAGTTTTGGTGAGATACTTATACCAGCTTGAGTCACATGTCTATTCCTGAAGCCAGGGGATAGAACATTCTGATTGGCCAGGTTCGAGTTTCTGTACCTACTCTTTGAATCAGACAATAGGACACGCCCACTCAAACCTTGTGGAAGTGAGAGAGGGAGGGGAGAGAAAGGGAAGGAGGGGGGGAGAGAGAGCAAGAGCACACACGCAAGAGCACAAGAGTACATGTGAGAGAGGGATCCTCAAAGAAAAACCACAGTGCTGTTCTCAGAACAATTGAGAATATGTGTTGGGCAAATAAAAACAACATATGAACATTATATTCCACTACTTGATAACTTACCCTATTTATAAAAAGTCTTCAACTAATATCATGCAACTATATCATATACAGATGAAAATGTAGTCATGCCCTCTATCTTGAGACACAAGCCAAATTCATGCACTCCAAGTGTATCCAACTTTAAGTGTTATAGCTCTCCATGGTCTTACATCTATAGGTAAATGACACACCTGACTCTGTCCAAAATATCCGAAGTCTAATATTAGAGGGAAAACAGGATGAACTAAATAAAACCTCCCATTTGGAAATGGAAAAAATAGAAACCATACACAAAGATTACCAATCAATATCATATCAATTTATGTATCATATACATGAATAACAAGAACTCCCTGATCTGGCAATAGAGTAATTTCCAGTTTAGCCCAGCTGTATGTCCCAGATTCTGCAGAGAGACCATCTCTCTTGTCAATTTTCCTACTTGGCTACTCTGAAAAGGGGCATTGCAGAAGGTTACCCTTTTGGGCATGCCACCATTTCAGCAACCCACTTCCTATAGGTATGAGTTCAGTGGCTTGGTAATGGCCTTAGGGTTTTTTGTTTATTTGTTTGTTTGGCCTGGCTTGGGGTTTCTCTGGCAATACAATTTCCTTAACAATTTAGTAGGTACATCACTTAGTATTAAATTTAGTTTCCAATAAGATAAAAGCCAAAAATAACAGTGGCCTACCCAGGATTGAAGTTTATTTCTTTTTTTCATAAAAGAAGTATGTAAATAAATCATCTAGAGCTGGTATGAAGCACACAACTTCCTGTAGCTCTCTGCTCTACCATCCCTAGGGTATGGCCCTCATCCTCATGGCTTGGGATAGCTGATACAATTCCAGCTATTATGTCCACATTCCAGGCAGTAGAATGGGGAAAGGAGAAGAAGGGCATAAAACACTGTTGCCTATGTCTCATGGACTAGAATTTAAAGGCATGGCCATGCCTAGCAGTAAGGGAGGTTGGGAGATGTAGTCTAGTCTTTTATTCCAGATGGTAACATGTCCAGAAAAGAATTGAGGGTCTGTTACTATAGAAGAAAATAGATGTTAGGGTAGGCAACTAGAATTCTGCTATAAGAAATTTGATTTATATTCTGTTTCTTGAGGGGGTCATCAAAGGAAGAGATGTTGTTAACTCATGTTCTTGAATCTTTACCTTAGTCTAATAGGCAACAGGCCTTAGAACTCTGCCTACTCCCACACCCCAATCCCTCAGTTAAATGACTCTTTTGCTTTTTGCATTGTGTCTATTAAAAATCACTTTAGGGTAGAGAGACATAGAAATGCAAGGTCCTGGCCCTCCGTTGGTAGGAGTAGGTGCTCGGGAGATGCTGGAAGATCAGGCGTTCCCCAGGCCCCATTCTTATGTTCAACTGTGTTTCTTTCCTCCTGAATGTTTTTAAACTATCTTTATATTGGTACAAATAATTTAGGCTTTCCAACCCTACACATTTCATAATATGATTGTCATTCATTTTGAATTGCCAACGGCAGGCATAAAGGGCCACTTAGCAAAGCCATATGTTCTCCCCGCTCTGCTTCCAGATGCACCAATTTCACCCGCAGTTTTTTCCTTTTCTTGCAGGCTATTAGTGAAAGTCATAATAAATTGCCATATAATCCAACATGCTGACATTTTTCGACAGGTGCCTAAAGCTCTGCTGTTCTTAACACATAGGCCTTTCGTCCTGCATTATATGGTCACAAGATGGCTGCTGTACCTCCAGGCATTTTGAACACATCTAGGCAGAAAGAAGGAGGAAGCAACCAAAAGATTCAAGGATATGCCAATCGAACACATCCATTTTAAAAAACTTTCCTAGAAACTCCAACCAGAGAGTTCTGCTTATAACTCATTGGCTAATACTGGATCATATGACTATGCCCAGCCTCAGTAACAGAGGAAGTCAAGGAAGAATACGGTTATATAGGGCGGTGGGGGAGCCCATCTACAGCATCTGCTATAGTGCGCCACTTTGGGTAGCCAATGTTTATACACATTTTTTTGCTCTTTAATGGAAAAGGTGAAACAGGCCAAAAGTCTCATCTGATTAAGTTTCATCTTGAAACTAAAATCTCTGGATATTACACAGTCCTCTCCGTAATGTCTGACCTTGTGACCTACAAATCAAAACACGAGTGGTCTTCTCCTTGTAGTTGGAACAGGATATCTACAATAAAATCTCCATTCAGAAAAATTCATACAAGGGAAACACACAGCAATCATTGGTCCCAAGCTTATATGGAATCCTGCTAGACAGGAATAACAAGAATTTCCTGTCCTTACGGTGGAGTAAGATTTATAGTAAACCAACTTAGCAGTTGTGGGTTCTGCTCTCTGGGAGGACCTTCCATATCCATTTTCCTTAATTAAAAAAGAAAAAATCTGTCCTCTGAGAGGATCCTTCTTGTTCATTCATGGCCATGTCTGAAGCAGACATGGGGGAGGCTGTCCTGGAGACTGCAGTTTCCCAGCAGTTCCTATTGGACACCTGCGCTTTGTTTAGGAGTTAAGCAGCTACAGTATATTGCTGGCTTTGGCAACAGAATTCCCTCAAAAACTCAGGTATATTTTCAATCAATTCCATGTGCAAGTAACCACAACCTTGTGATCATAGTCGAGTAACCCTAACAGGACACAGTCTTTTTAAGTCTGAAGTGTCCCTTCTGTACCTACTCTTCTTTGCACTCTACCTATCTCTCTGACCCTGAAATAACCTTGGTTAATGAGGTAATACTCATAGTCAGATCACTGTCAGTGGGTTTTCCCCTTGGTCTGGCAGAAGATTATTCATACAATCTAATTGAAGAAGATATAGACCTCCAATTGCATCTTGTGCTATGGCTGCCAATTCTTTGCCACTGATTGTACCAGCTTCAGTTTTGAAATACAGAAGCAGTTGACCCTTTAAATCCTGTAAGTCTCCAAATTATGGGATATTCAGCCAGTTTAGACTGCAGACCAGAGGCAGAAAGCACTTATCTTAACAGTGCTGTTTTTCTTTCTATACCTACATGCAGATGTTCTCAGTTCCAGTTTGAGTTAATTTCTCTCTTGTAGAACTTTGATGAAAGCAACAGGAAGTAGCAAATGTCAACATCCTGACTTTGCCCCTGTAATTTCTCCTAATACTACAGCCATTTTTCTTTGCACATCCATTTCATTCTTCTTTGTTCAGAACAGATTTAATTTCCTCTGAGCCTTCTTCTGGCCCCACCAAGTCTTGGGTTAACATATCCTCAGAATAAATTCATGCATTCCTCTGCAATTCGTTCCTTGCCTACCGTGTATAAAATACCTCTTTCTCTGCATGTATCCTCGCTAGATAATTTCAACTGTCATACTGCCAACCAGGATTACATCTACCTTTTCCCAACGGAGTTACAATCCACAAGTCATGCCTTGCTGTTATATCCCAGGCCACGACTTGTGAGTACTTCCAAAGTTGTTTGCCATGATGTTGTATGCCTTAAATATAAACAATTTTTATTCATCAATCATCCCTGAATAAAGCTGGTGAAAAAAGGGATTCCTTATCATGTTGTTTGGTGTTTTTCAAGAATGACTCCGGAAAGCCCTCCTTCAGTATAAAGTATTCCAAAGAATAGTATGCAGGTATATAATTTATACAAGTAGTGTGCTTTGGGGGATAAAAAGTTCACACAGGCCAGGAGTAGTGGCTCATGCCTGTATTCCTAGCACTCTGGGAGGCCGAGGCGGGAAGATCATTTGAGGTCAGGAGTTTGAAACCAGCCAGAGCAAGAGTGAGACCCTGTCTCTACTAAAAAATAGAAAAGAAATTAGCCAGGTGACTAAAAAGAATTAGCTGAGCATGGTGACGTGTGTCGGTACTATCATCAACTTAGGAGGCTGAGGCAGGAGGATGGCTTGAGCCCAGGAGTATGAGGTTGCTGTGAGCTAGGCTGATGCCATGGCACTCTAGCCCGGGCAACAGAGTGAGACTATGTCTCAAAAAAAAGTGCATACAAACTTTTCTAGACATCAATGCCAGACATAATTATTTTCACTATTAGAGATACCTTGATTTTGGACTTGTAGCCTTCAGAACAATAAGAAAATAAATTTTTTGTTTGTTTGTTTAAAGCCACCCAGTTCATGGTACTTTGCTATGGCAGCCCAAGGAAACTAATGTACACTTTCAATTGACAGGTGCCATGCACACCAAAGCCTTACCTTACCTCTGAAACACAGCTTAATTAATGACTTCCCAACAAGGACTGCAGTGGGGAGATCCTCATCACTCCCTACTCTACCCCTCTGGTCTCTCATTCCCTCTAAGAATATTTTCACTGTAATTTCTTTTTTAGCACCAATTTATAGATAACTTAGTCTTTTTAATGTTACAAAAAATAAACTCTACAATATTACTTTTGGAAGTAATGGTTTATTGTGTAATTATATGAATGGTACTCTACAAACTTGGGTACACAAGAACTGCCACATTTCTTTATTTTCTCTAAATCGAATTTATTCCAACTTCACATTTCTGTGCTATCAGAAATGGCAAAAATATAATAAGTTAAATTTCCATACTTTCTGGAGCTCCCTACCCTCCTTAGGATCACACAAACCCAGAAGGTTTGTATGGCAACCGTCAAATAAAGAGAATTTCTCTCATCTGCAAGCCATTGTGCTTTGTAGCCTAAGCCTGCATTATACTGTGAAAGCAAGCAGCCACATTTCTCCCATGCCTATGTGAAAGTCACAACATCTAGAATCTAGCTAACCTTTCCAGGTTGACAACGGATACATTACCTCTAGGGGTTCTGTGAGGGAGTGGCTCTGGGTTTTCACTGCTCCCAAACTGGCAGCTGTAAATCCTTCCCAAGGCTTGGAGAATCTCTCTCCTTCTGCCTGCTCTAAAGGGAACTACTTCCTTCCCTTTCTTTAAGCATAATTTTTATAATGTGCTCAGGATTTCAAGTAAACAAAAGCTAGGAAGACAGATTTCGGGCACTGCAAAATACCCCATTCTCTCCCCAGGAAAGAAAGCACAAAGGGCCCGGATTCTTCTTTGGAATAAAAGAAAGGAAAAATAAAGGGAGAATAAACATAATATCTCAACAAATTAAGTTGCCTTACTTAGTACCAAAATAAAATATACTTGTATTTTTTTTTAGCACATACTATGTGTCAGCCACTTTTCTAAGTGCTTTAAGCCTTACAATTTGATCTGGTAGGTACCATTTTTTCCCTTATTTTACAGACGGAGGAACCAAGACACAGAGAGGTTATGTCACTGACATAATGTCATATAACTATTAAATAGCAGAGCCAGAATTCAAACATAGGCAATGTGGCTCCAGAGACTGCATCCAACCTTAATGCTCTACTGCCTCTTAGTGGAACATATCATCTTCTTCTCTACACAGGTATTTTAGACCCAGTAATTCCCAGACTTGGAAGATTATCAGGTTTTAAGGAAAATCATAATAATAGCTCAATATCATTCAGAAGCTCAGAGACACTTCCTCCTTCCCTACTTCCTCTACATTTACAGAAACTCCACAAGCTGTGTTTCTCATTAAGCCACCACAAGGCCAGATAACCTTTATGTCCATTCTATAGACGTTTGCCCTTGGCACCAGTACCTTCTAACACAGAGTACCATTATAGGGCAGTGTTTTAAGCCAAACAATCTTCAATAATAATCAGCCTTGATTGTATGCAGATCTCTTGTTCAATCTATCATGGCTGTGGTTAGTTTTATTCCAAGGATTAGTTGGATATCAATGCATATGGCATAGGCTTTAGCAACTTTATGCAGAAAAAAACCTGGGACTGATTCCTTCAGAAAGGGGCTGTGGGAACGATGGTCACTAAAAGTGTCAAAGACTACAGCCTAGACCCATGCAAAAGAGCGAAGACTTAACAGCTTTGTCTGGAGTTAAGTTAGTGTTCCAGTGTCACAGGTCAGGCTACATAGTAAGTCAGGCACTCCTTTTCAGGTTCAGTAAGGGATCCGCCAAATCAGATGTCAAATTCATCCAAGACGAATACACAATCTAGAAGGTAGGAACTAAATTTAAAACCAAAGCAACAAAGGATGAAACTTCACCCTCTCTGATGGTTCCTTACCAAGAGAATTTATAGTCTGGAATCTCTCCCAACTTAAAAAAAGCCTTTCTTAACTCCTACATGACCTTCCATTTATCACTCGTCCCTCCTCGACTATTACTCAATTTCTTGGAGCAGCTGTCTGTACTTGCTGCTTCCGCTTAATTACTCTTCATTCACTTCTCAACCCACTAGCCCATCTTCTGCTCCCATATTTCCATAAAACTTCCTTTCTCAAGGACATCAGTGGCTTTGCTGACCAGTTTTCTACTTAAAACTCTTCCTTTGATTTAAGCAAAAAGTTCTTAAATACAACACCAACAGCACAATCCATAAAAGGAAAACTTGATAAGTTGCACTTTATTAAAATTAAAAACTTCTATTCTGTGAAAGACATTGTTAAGGGAGTGAAAAGATAAGCCAGAGACTAGGAGAGAATAATTTGCAAGTCACATACCTGACAAAGAACTTGTATCCAAAATATGCAAAGAACCCTGAAAATTCAACAATAAGACAACAGATAATCAGATTTTAAAAATGGGCAAAATATATGAACACAGTTCACCAAAGAAGATATAGGGATGGCAAATAAGCATAAGAAAATGTGGTCAAAATCATTAGTCATTATGGAAATGCAAATTTAAACCACAATGAAATATCATCACACACCTACTAGAATAGCTTTTAAAAAAGCTAACAATGCTAAATGCTTGTGAGAATATGAAGCAAACAGAACTTTCCTACATTACTGGTGTGAATGAAAAATGGTGTTTTCACTTTGGAAAACGGTTTTTCAGTTTCTTATAAAGTTAATATATGCTTATCATACCACTCAGCCATCCCACTCCTAGTTATCTATCTAGAGAAATGAAAAATGTTCACACAAAAATCTGTACAAGAATGTTTACAATGGTTTTATTCATAATTTCCACAAACTGGAAACAACCCAAATGCCTTCAACTGATGAATGGACAAACTGTGGCACAGTCATACAATGGAACACTACTCATCAATAAAGATGAACGAATTATTGTTACATATAACAAGGTGGATGAATCTCAAAGGCATTGTGCTAAGTGAAAGAAGGCAGACTCAAAAGGCCACACATTGTATGATTCCATTTATACATCATTCTGGAAATGCAAAAACTACAGCAATGGAAAACAGATCAGTGGTTGTCAGGGGTGGGTATGGGTTGTCTAAAAAGGGGCAGCATAAGGGAATTTTGGGGAGGTGATAAAACTGTTCTATTTCTTAATTGTGGTGGTGGTTATAAGACTATGCATTTCCCAAAACCCATAGAACTGTATACCACAAAGAATGAAATTTATCATACATAAATTAAATCAATAGGCTGGGGGTGGTAGCTCATGCCTGTAACCCCAGCATTTTGGGAGGCCAAGGCAGGAGGATCTCTTGAGGTCAAGAGTTTGAGACCAGCCCAGGCAACACAGCAAGACCTTGCCTCTGCAAAAAAATTAATTAATCAAAACTTCTTCCTTTGGCTTTCATGACAGTACTTCTCATTTTCCTCCTTAATTTTATGACTCATCCTCTACTCAGAGAATAAATGGGAATCTCCAAGGCTTGGTTCAACACCATTTCCTTTTATGTATTTATTCTACATTCTTCTCAAGGACGATCTTATCTATTCCTGTGATTTACATCTCTAGCCCAGATGCTTCTGAACTTCGGACCTTCTGATTCTGTTGGATGTCTCACAAGCATCTCAAACCCTACATGTCTAAAACAGAACTTAGCATATTTCCCCTCGGCCATGCTTCTATCCTAATCTTCCCTATCTTAATAAATGATACTGTTATCCATTTATTTCCTCAGGGCAGAAAACAGAGAGTCATACTTGCTGTTCCCCCTTTCTTCACTTCCCATATACAATCCTACTTCTTGAATTTATGTTAATCCTTACTCTATTCCAAGCAGTTACAATCCAGTTCCAACACCTTCCCTCATTCTATATTCTAATGTTGTTCTAACCACCCTGGATTTCCTTCAATTCCTAGAAAGCGCTACGCCTCTGGGTCTTTGCACATATTGTTTTTTTTTCAGGGAATATTTTTCTTTACCCCACCCCCTTCAGGGTTAGCTAGATCTTATTTAGCCTTTAGGTCTCAGTGTAAGTTTCACTCTCTTAGGAGGACTTTCTCTGATCTTTTAAATGAGGTTAGGCACATCTGCCATTTCCATATGGTTTTCATCATCACACCAAATCGCAAATACTTCTTTCATATTTTTCTCCTCTGTTAAGATCTAAGTTCCATAAGAGCAGGTCTACATCTATGTTGTTTACTCCCCATCCTCAGTACCCAGCATTTGACAAGCAATATTTGCTAAAGAAGGAGAACAGGCAAGTGAAGTAGGAAGCTTATACTATAAATTCAGAGGAATTTGTGGACACTTTTGAAAGTATGTGATTCCACTTTTGGACCTCTTTTGAAGGTCCTCTTTTGAAGGTATGTGACCTCTTTTCAAGGTATGTCATTCCACTCCTCTAGGATTCCCTCAGCTTGTTTTAAAGGTACCATCCTTAGAACACTCATCTTACATGGACTTTCTCCACCCTGAAGTAGGGGAGGGAGAAGCTTTCAAAAGTCATGGAAGGTTACCAGGAAATGTATCAGTGGATGGTACGTCCCCATCGCTTCTCTTTGGGCTTGTACACATTCCAACTACTACATGATCAACTGGTGCTGATGCCTGGAAGACATCAATATGATCCAATACATTTCCCCAAATTACTTAGAAAAAATATAATGCATGGGACACGGATTTTGGGGTAGTCCTGGCCCTCGGTACCCTCTTCCCAACCTGTGACCAAAGTGTAAGATTCCAGGTTAGGAAGTCAGAATTTTGCCTGGAGACAGGAAGAGGCATAATCAATATCTTCACAGCTTTCCCAGTACGTGAGTGCTGTCCACACAGATGGCTCCCTCAGAGCTGTTAGGGGAAGGACCAGAATAATTATGCAAGAAATATAAGCTGAGAAAAAATATATAAATCATTTGATTCTGCTTTATTATCATTGCCCAAGGATAATCATGACATGTTAAATCTGGGATCAGAATAAAAGGTAAGCCAAGGTCAGAGAAGCCAGGTATAATCAATGTTAAACTCATGAAATGGAGTCTAAGGGAAAAAGCTTCTGTGGTCATTAGACAAGGAGGCCAGGCAAAAAATTAATCATAAGTGATTAGTTCCTGATCCTACAATTTTGCTGTTCTTAAAGATAAGAATTATAGAGATTGTTCTTTATTAATATTTAGTGATATTTATCATCTTCTTGCTTGGGATCATACTTAAGATCATCTCATGAATGGTAGAGGATTTTTCAAGACACTCATCAGTGAAACTCCTCCTATGTGTGATTATGTCTAAATCCTCTGTATTCCTTTATGTGCATAACCTTAAATGGTTGTGAAGGTGAATCAGTCTGCAAATGCCTGTCTGGACAGCCAGCCCTGCCTCTTTCTGTTCTTCATATGCACCATGCTAACTCCTCCTTTGATGCCTTCATCCCCACTGGCCTCACCCCAGCCCTTTTCCTTCTCCTCTTTAAAAATCTAAATCAATTATTTCCTTCAAGACATTAGATCTGAAAGTATCTTTAGAGCCTTCTGATCACTCATTTTATAAATGATAAAACTAAAACACAGAGTAGGGAAATGATCTACCTGCTTGTCCTGAAACCTAGCCTACCTAATTCCCAGCTTGATGAACTTCTTACCCCTCCACACCAGCTCAGGAAGTACCAGTCATAATAACCCTTTTCCCAACTACATTTAGAAACATTTGAAAATATTTCCAGTTGGTTTGTAAGTGACTCAAATCTGGGGCTATATTAAAGACTCCTTTAACATAACATGTCCACAAATCTAACCCTCCTTCAATGGGGTACCATTCCATGAGGGTGTCTATTATCATGGAATGGTACCCCATCCACTCACTTCCTCAAGCTAAAAATCCTAAGTATCATCCTTGACTCTTCCCTGTCCTTTACCTCCCCTGTATTGAATATATTATAAACTCCAGTTAATTTTACTATCTAAATATCACTAAAATCCATCATGTCTTCTGCCACCATTCCAGATTGATCTTACCTGAAGAACTACAAAAATCCTTCTATCTAGTCTTCCTAGATCTTGTCTGGTTCCCCTACAATAAATACTCTGAACTGTCACCAGAGTTCTCTTTGCAAAAAGCAATATGTGATCATATTGCTCATTTTAAAAAAATAACAGCACTTCAGTAACTTTACATTACTTCTAAGATAAAGACAAAAGTCTATAATGTGGCTGTAAGGCTTCTTATGGTTTGGCTTCTACCATACTCTCCAGGCTCATCTTTTACCATTCCTGATCTTTTTATCAAAGTCTAGTCACACTGATGTTCTCCCTCCTACAATAGGGTTTGTGATGATGATCCCTAACATTTATCCCTGCTACTCTTTGGTCTATTTAACTTCTTCTCAGCTTTCACTCAGAGTAAGTGCAAGTTTCCTGCCCCGCTCCACTACTTCCTAGTCTACCTAAGGTTTCTTTGTCATATGCTTTTATGGGGCCTTTATTGAATTTTCATTTGGATTGATACTACATTGAGGACCTTGTAGTTTAGCCTTTATTTTTGTAGGATTTTAATTTTTTTTTTTTAATTTTTCCCTGAGTTGAACTCGTATGTCATTCCTTACTGGGGTTTTTTGTCCATTTATGTTGCTTTTGTACTTCTGACTCAAGGTGTTCTTCATGTCTCTAAAAGCTTTTTTGTATTTACAACATTAATTTTGGACTATTATTTTCAGTTTAATTTAACTTCATGGTTTTTTGAAGATAATTTTAACCATCAGAAATCCTTTGAATCATATTTTCTCATTTTTTACAATAGTTTTGTATGGATCTGGTCTGTTTTTTCTATTTCCATTAATTTCATGGATAGGATTCCTAATCAGAAAATATTCTCTCAGTTCTGCCCACTTCTGTGAAGTTTCTGTGATGAATGGTAGTGTTGGTGCAAGGGAGCAAATGAGGGGTTGATGTGTCTTGTTTTCCTTTCTTTTCTTCTAATTTCCCTCTTTCCCTACACAGCATCATCTCTTAAGGATACTGACATTGCTCTATATATTTGGTTCTCCCACTGAAGTATCTGAGGCTGCCTCTTCTGGTCTCACACGCTTTTAAGCCCCTTTCTTGCAGTCAAAGTTTTGAATTGCCAAGCCCCAGCCTGTGTTCAATATTTTGTCAATTAATATTTAATGCTCACATTCTTGGGATGATTTTTATCTGTGTCTCATTTAAGTCCTTTGTTCACATCAATTCTTTTTCAAAGTGCCTCTTAAATCTTCGCTCTCCCATTTTCTGCATCCCCAGGCTTGCAGCAACAAGGGAGCAGCAAGAACTCTTGAAATTGGTTCTTTTTCTGTCCCTAAGAGTCATATTAAGGTTGCAGTGTTCTCTGTTTCTGGAAATACTGAATGCATGAGTTATGTATGCTTTTTATTTATTCCTTGTTGATTTCATGGGTTTTTGAAAGGAGGTCATGGGGGACATTCAAAACCAGGCAGCAATCATTGTTTCCTAAACCTGCTTCCCTTGCTTTAAAAAAATAGTGTTACCACATATATGTTTTTCTAATGTTATATTACTTAGTTTTGTTCATATCGAGCTTTATAAAAATGTCATATATATTCTTCTTGGAATTGCATTTGCACTCATTATTTCTAATGTTTAACGATATTGTTGTATAGCTTTAGTTTATACATTTTCACTATTGTATAGTATTCCAATGCATGACTGTTTACTATTCATACTATTATTGATGAACATATGGATTATTTCCTATTTAGGTTACTTCAATCAGTGCTATGATAAAAATTTTTGCATATATCTCCTGATGCACACATACAAGAGTTTCTCTGGGGCTGCCCTGCCCAATGTGGTATGTCACTACCAAGCATTTGAAATGGGCAGGTAAGAATTGAGATGTGCTTTAAGTATAAAATACACACTGAATTTCAAAGAGTTACTATAAAAAAAATGTGAAATATTTCACTGATAAGTTTTTAATTGACTGCATGTTGAAATTATCATGTACTGAATATATTGGTTAAATTAAATGTTATTAAAATTAATGTTTCTTTAAATAAAATAAACTTGTTTGTTTATGTTGCTCTAAGAATTTTAAAAATGACATACTTGACCTGTACTTATCAATCACATTATATTTCTGTTGGAATTTGCTGCTCCAGGGTATAAACCTAGGAATAGAATTTCTGTGTACAGATTATGTAAATCTTCACCCAATGATAAAACCAAATTAGTTTTCAGTGACACTGTACCAATTTATACTATCAGCAGTAATGTACAAAAATTCCTATTGATCCACATCCTCTCCAATATTTGGGATTGTCAGACAATTTTATCACTACCAATCAAATGAGTATAAAATTGTACCTCATCATGTTTTCGGTTTACATTTTCCAGATTAGTGAGATTGAGCAAATTTTCATATTTTTAAATTGCTATTGATGTTTACATTAATAAGAAATGCCTGTTTTGTCTCTTCTCTCCCTTCCTCACTTTTTTCCACAAGATCTTTTTGTGTTTTTCCTACTGATTTTTAAAAATACATTTTATATTTAAGACACTAAAACTTTATCTATGTATATGATATCCTCTTTTTATGATTTATCTTTTCACTTTCTTTACGGTACATCTTTATAATCAAAAATTCTTAATTTCAATGTAGATGAATTTATCACTCTTCACTTTTATGATTCATGCCCTTTTTTTTGTCTTGAGTCTAAACTAGCCCAAGGTCATAAAGACATTCTCCTATAGTTTCTTCTAAGAGTATTAGAGGACAAACATGAAATTCATAGACATGTAATATATTTTCATTTATTTAGGCCTTCTTTAATATCTTTAAATGCAGATTCATAAATTTCTCCATGGATATCTTGCAGATATTCTATTATAGTTATTCCTAAGTACCTAAATAATTGTCTAGCTATTATAAATGTTTTCATGAAAAATTTATGCTTTCTGTTTGTTGATAGAATATATAAATGCAAGTACATTTTTATGTTGATCATATTGTGAACCATGTTGATAAACTTTATTATTATTTGTAATAATTTTACACACCTCTTCTGATATTTTATGTAAAAATCATATGAATTGTAAATAAAGACAGTTTGATTTCATCCTTTTCAACTTGATTTGTTTCACACTTTAGTCCTTAATTTATATGGTGTTATTTAGCTGTAGGGTGTGAAGTGATGGTTTAATTTCATTTTCTATATAGATAACCAATTGTTTCAGTTCCATTTATTGAACAACTAAATCTTCCTTATCCGATGATTTCAATGCTTCTGTCACATACTGAGATCCTATATACACATGTTTCTGTCTCTGGGTTTTCTATTATTTTACACTGACTATTTTATTTATCCCTTCACTAAAAAAACACTATTTTTTTAAATTAGTCTAGATTTATAATAAGTTTTGGAACAGGTAGGGCAGGTCACCTTAACTTTCTTCTTCACTAGTGTCTAGTCAGTTCTTGGCCCATTGTTCTTACACATAAATTTTAAGTATGTTTTTGGGAATTTGGACCAGAATTGCACTGAATCTATAAATATATTTGGAGATAACTGACATATGTATAATATTAAACCTTCATATCCATGAACAGAAAATACCTCTCCATTAATTTAGGTATTCTTCAATGTTTTGAGAAAAGTTTGTAACTTTCTCCATAGACGTCTTGTACTTCTCTGTTAGGTTTACACCTAGGTACCTGATAATATTATCAATATTATAAGTGGCATCTTTTACTCAAATTATATTTCCAAAGTATTTATTGCTGGTATATATAAATGAAATTACATTATATACATTGTTCATATAGTTAGTCACATTGCTAAACACTTTTTATTTCTAATAATTTGTGCATTCTTTTAGGTTTTCTGAATAGAAAATCATATCAACTGCTAATAATGGCACTTTCGTTTCTTTTTTCTTCATTCATCTGTCTTTAATTGCAACTTTTTATCTTACTGAATGGGTTAGAAACTCAAATACAAAGTTGACTGGAAGTCATGATAATAATTGGCCTTACCTTGTTTCTGATTTCAATCTGAATTTTTCTATCTTTCTCCCATTAAAAAAAAATGTTTCCTATATATATATATAATTAGTCATCAAGGAAATGCAAAAACAAAAACAAAACAAATATATATATATATATATATATCTTTATATACTTGTGAAAGTATCTCTTTAGGAAAGTTTCTTAGATGAATCAATGCTGAATCAAAGGATGTCCACATTTAAAATTTTAGTAAATTTGGCCAGATTGCTTTCCAAAAGGTTTGTGTCAATTTACACCAATAGAAACACTGAAGTTAAAAAATACCATGATTTATCTTAGAGAAGGAGGAGAAAGTAAAATCAGACATGGCATACATATGAAACTTTCTCCAATTCCAAGCACACTAAAGAAGTAGATTTATACATTGGAACTGATAGTCTTATAATTGCTAATATCTGTCAACCTTCCAAATGGAGGCTATCATTAGGCTGTGCTCATTCATTTCTAGAGGAAGAGAATTTTGAGAAAGACACCAAAATGGTGTCTCAGGAATGGCAGGGGTCAGATGTAGAAAAGAAAAATAGTCTAATTGTTTTGGGGTCCCATGCTTGAGGGCAATGTTCTCCACATCTCCAACGCATTTGTAACAGAAACAAATTTCTTGATATACTGGCTAAGATGTCTCGGAGTATGGAGAGGTATAGTTCCAGGCTGGTCATATTTCCTGATAATTATTACAGGCAGAAGAGGTTTCTGCCTAGGGGTTGGGAATAGAAAAGTTACTACAAAATATCCTTCAAGGAAGCCATAGACAGGGTATTGAAAATTCAAATACTAATAGGGCCAGACAGGTATTAAAAACACATGAAGTTGGCCACATGCAAGAAGGCTGGGAACTGTGGCAATGTGGAGAGTGTATGCTCCTTTCTAAATGGATAAGCTCCTATTAATACTTTAGTCAATTGATGGTATGAGCTAATGAGGTCCCTGTGTTGTCAGAGATGCTAGCAATCCAAAATTTATTTTAAAAATTCTGATTTTTAAATGTGGAAAATGGATTTAAATTTCTTAAAACACTGAGCAGACCAACATAAAATTTTCTGCAGGCTGTATTTTCCCCTTTGAACCCTCATGTTTCTACTTTTGTCGCAGGTCATGGGAGTCTACATATTAGGTTGAGATTGGGTTGTGCTCAACCTGATTGTAAGCTCCACCTACCTCCGGAATGAGAATGTCTGCCTCCCAAACTCTTCCAAATAAAAACAAACCTATAGTTCCCCCGGGGAACCTCCCCACACGCAGAACCGAGCCTATCGGCAGATGCCATACTGCTCCATTCTCTCCTTCCTCCTCCCTACCCGTGGATGCCCAGAGAGACAATTTAGCCATCACACAGAGGAATCTCCAAGGAACAGGACCTTTCCTTTTGGGGCCCTACAGCAGACTGAGGGATACTCAGACTGTGAGTTCCCTACCCGCCAGCTCTCCCAGGTGCTACTTCCTGGGGACTCCAGGAGAGTGGGGCAAATCCCAAGTTGGAGTGAAATCGATCCAGCTTGGGCACCCTGTAGGTGATTTGAGACCAGCACACCTCCCCGTAGCAGGGTCAGGGATTGATCTCCAAGGCCCAGGGGACAGGCCTACAGACCAGATCCCATACACCCAGGTCTTGATCGTACTGCCCCGGGGCACAGAAGGGATATTTGTGAACAAGCATACTCAGGTGTGTGTGCCCTTAGGGGCAGATCAGCGTGCTTGAGGGGCAACTCTCCTCCCACGGGAGGGCTGTGCACCAAGTTCAGGCTGCGATCCTGGGCAGGGAGGCATCGCAACCAGGGGAGATCCACTGGCTTGAGGTCTTGGCTACTGGCAGATGCCCAGGAGAAACCGAGGAATAAGAGAGGATGGAAAGGAGGGAAGCCTGCTCCAGACTGCA
>CAUYSK010107083.1:0-15000 GCA_963575035.1 Avahi laniger
ATAAAAAACCAGGTCTCTTTGGTAGGGTTTCAAGGGATAAGAAAATAATAGAGAGAAATGGAAAATGGAAGAAATAAAAAAATACACTGAGACAAAGATATAGTTTTATGTTTATAAAGATTATAGGCAAAGCGGGAGCTCAGGGGGCTTGTACCTCTCCATGGGTCTCAAAAGCCCCGAATGAGGTCTTATACGGTAACTTATAGGAAATAGTGAATAATTGTCAGGGGTAACAGATTTACATAACAACAGGTAGTTCTTCTCAGGTTAACAGATTTTCAAAAGGCTTTTACAGAAGGCTTCTACAGATTCTTTAACTAATTCTATTTACATGAGCAAACGGTTACAAAGTCTTTCAAAGGTTAATTTCTAAATTCTAAGGTAAGTTTATCATTTGAACAGAGGGGTTAAACAGAGATATGTAAGCTCCATGTTTATTAGGTTATCGTGAATGGAGACAGGTAGTCTAGAGTGGTTTAAACAAAAGCTTTGCTTTTAGCCATTCGGGAAGCTGTCATTTCCGGGAAGCTGTTTGTTCCGGAGGGCACTCCATTGTCAGCTCTCAGCCTATAGTTTTTAATAGATTCACTTGTGCTTCACAAAGCAAATCCAATTCTTTAGGTCTGAGAAATGCGGCGCCTTGTGGAATACAGCCGCTACTGCCTTTCAGAGACGCCCTTCCGAGTGTAACAGCATTCGAAATGCAAACCAACATGTTCACATATTCTTTCAGGGCAAAGATCTGTGAAATTCCTAAGAAAAGTCCTGTCCCTAAAACACGTTTAATACTAATTCATAGAGTGACAATGTGTAGGAATTTGATTTCACAAGCAATGAAAGACATGGGTATACAAAAACTAAAGAGTGGCTTATTTTCCATTCATATATTTATTCATTCATCATAAATTTATTGAGTTTATCATGTGTTCTTCAGCGTTACTGGGGATACAATGGAAAACAAACAAAGCCTCTGCTCTTATGGAGCTTACATTCTAGTGGTAGAGACAGGCAGAAAAGCAAATAAAAGGACATATAATTCCAGGTTATGGTAATTACTACACAAAAATAAAGATGGGAGTTAAATAGAGCTCTTCAGGGGGAATGGAGAGTCTGCTATTTTAGAGAGTGATCATGGAAAGCAGATGACATTCAAAGAAAGTTCTGAATAAAATAAAGTAGTAAACTCATGAAGATATCTGCTATTTTAGGGAGTGATCATGGAAAGCAGGTGACATTCAAAGAAAGTTCTGAATAAAATAAAGTAGTAAACTCATGAAGATATCTTGAGACACAGGGAACAAAAGAGAACAAAAGAGTCGTGAGAGATGAGAATAGGAAGTTAAGGGCGACTAGATAATGTGCCTCTGCAAGAGGTTGTTTTAAGTGTGCTGGGAATCCAGTGGGAAAAAAAGGACACAATCTGATCTGATTTCTGTTTTGGCAAGATCACTGTGGCAGCTGTGTAGAGAGTGGGCTATGGAAGTCGATGGGGGCACCTGATTACAGGTCATCACGTGAGTTCAGGGAAGAGATGAAGATGACTTGGAATAGGGGCTGTGGTGCTGCAGGAGCTGGTTGAATTCACTATCTATATTTTCATTATCTATTTTGTTTACAGGGGAACAAAAACAATCATCAGGATGTATAGATGTGAGAGTATAGATCAGTTGTTCCTGGAGTTTATTAGCCATGAAAATAACACGGATGGTTTTGTCAAAATACATATCGCTGGTCTGCATAATCTGATTTATTTGATCTGCAATGGGACCTAAGAGCTTGCATTTCTAACAAGTTTCCATGTAATGCCAATGCTGAATCACAATTTAAAGACATTTGTCTTAGAGTCTGGAGGGGTGATTCTATTGGTTATGGACTGCAAATTATAACTTCTTTTATTAAAACTTCCATTTACATTTTTATCTCATTTTCAGCTATTGTATTTTATAGTGGAAATAATTTATTAAAAATCACACACATATATATATAAAATTGATAATATAAATATGTACTCTTGACCAAACATGTCTTATTGATGATATGTAGTTAAAAATCTTGGAGAAAATTAGCCTTAGAGAATGGATTTAAATTTAAATTAGTTAATTTAATTTAATTCAATTTAAATTAATTAAGTTAGGGTATGTGTCTGTATGTTGATTTGTTAGGAGGAGTAGCTGTTGAATAGTGAATATAAAACATTGTTTCAAGAAAGAATTGTCTAGGCTTACTAAAAAAGAATGACTGTATCTCAAGTTGTAAATACAAAAAAAAGTCTCAATAAAAACATTGACTACAATAAAGAAACTGAAGAATTTGTGGTTTTGCTTTGTGTACTTTTTATAAGTTCTGCATTTAATGAATTAGATTCTAACTATCAATAGGACATCTAAATTGTGATCCTTAATAGCTGTTAATCAGTTATGAATGATAATTTAGTAAAATGACAGATTAAGTTTGGATGTTTGGCCACCTTTATATTTTAATTTTCATTTAAAAAATTGGCCAGGATTGGTGGCTCACGTCTATAATCCTAGCACTCTGGGAGGCCAAGGTGAGTGGATCGTTTGAGCTCAGGAGTTCGAGACCAGCCTGAGCAAGAGTGAGATCTCGTCTCTACTAAAAAAATAGAAAAAAATTAGCTGAATAACTAAAAATATATATAGAAAAAATTAGCCGGATATGGTGGTGCATACATGTAGTCCCAGCTACTCTGGAGGCTGAGGCAGTAGGATCGCTTGAGCCCAGGAGTTTGAGCTTGCTGTGAGCTAGGTTGACACCACGGCACTCTAGCCCGGGCAACAGAGTGAGACTGTCTCAAAAAAAAAATTGTACATAGGGGAAGGGAATACATTGGTTCTTTCATGAGAATGTATCTTCTTTCCACTTACTTTTATTTATTTTTAACAGTGGATAACTATAGCTAGTTTAAAATTCAGTTCATAAATTCTCTAATTAACCTAACTTAAAACAGTTTAAAAATATTTATTTAATTGATTTTGAGTTTATACTTGGCTTTTCACAGTGAGTAAAACAATTGAATTCTATCAATTCAAATATTGAAACACTCAATGAAAAACAAAACAAATTTAAATCATTTATTTGTCTGCATTAATCAATTTAAATAAATCAAATTTTCAGTCAAGTGATTGTTCTAATTGGCTTTGTGTGCATGGTTCTGAAATTTCTGTTCTCTTATTAAAGTCTTTTTTCAAACATGGACTTAACATATTTCTTAACACATTTATGTGTTCTCTGATATCTTACTATAGTTTACTTTTAATTTGCTTCATTATTCCTATTTCATCTCATTTAAGTTAAACTGTTAATCATTTATCTTTTAATGTAAGGTCCACAATCAGAAGGTTCTCAGGGTGGGGGTGGCGAGGTCTGAAGTCAAGTATGAGTCATAAAGACAAAAAAATAAATAAATATGCTCTGTGAGACTACACTGAATTTTGGTTTGATTTTTTTAAAGCTTCTACTTTGAAAAATGAATAATATTGTCATTGAAAGAGAATTCCTTTTGTGTGTTCTTTTTATATCCCCAACTTCATTAGATTTCATTTCCCTATATCGAATTTCAAAAGGCACTTAGTTGCCCATGCTCCTGGTTTATCCAAGTCATTCAAATCTTTAATGTTCAGCTTCTTTGCAATGGTGGCTCACCATTGCTTTCCAACAATCAGCAAATTACAGCCCCTTAATTAATGTACACTCTACCAGGCTCTTGCTCTACCAGATCTTTGTGAGCAATCACTTCCCCGCACTCCCGACCTCTGATACTGCCTGGGAAACACTCCCTCTTTAACTGCTCAGCAAGTTTTTAAATCCACTTGCAGATTAACCTTTACTAGCCTGTATTTTCTAGTGATTACAACTCAATAAAGTTCTTGTAAGAGTGAAGTAAATCTTGGGCTCAGTTTTTGTGCCCTAAATATTGATAATTCATTCCAATTGCTTTCCCCCTTGTTACTGGGAAGTTTTATCAAGTTTTGCTGATCTATCTAATTAATTAATTGTTAAAATACACACATACACACAACAAACAACTTTATCTGAACATGATGTCATAGGAACTTCCTTGGCTTTAGAAGCAAAATATCTTAATAAAATCTGTTAGTAACTTACCATCAAATTCTTCTTCAATTCAATCTCCTCCCTTATCCTTTTACAGAAAAGTAGTTTGTTTAACAACCAGTGTTGTCCTTGACATCACCTGGAGAGTTAAAGTTTTAATGTTTTGGAGGGAAGGTTTGAAAAAAAAGTGTGTCTTTCCCATTTTTTAATTTGCCTATGTTCGGTCTGATAATTTGAAAAGAATCATAACAATTCTGATGCATTTGACTATAGACGGTAAACTATCAATGGACTTTAAAAAATATTTTTTAAATTTATAGTTTAATTTCAACTTGTCAATAATGATTTGTTCAAAAACACAAATATTAAAACAGCAGTTGTCAGTTTGATGGCAAAGATTTAATGGATGTATAATTAGTGTGATATACCACAAGGCACTGTATTTTGAAAAAACATAGAATAGGTCACTGGTGGACTCTGGAGAAATAGAACCTCACATGTAGCCCCTTCAAGATCAAATATCAATATTTGTATAACTTTCTAGATAATGTATTTCAGCCTTTGTCTTCCTAGATACTTAGATATGGTCTGACATTTCATATACTTAATTTTCATAAAATGCATACAAGCATGTGGTATATGAGGCTCCCTCTTCACTCACTTACCTGAGCTCAATGTGAATTTCATGTATCAGCTGGTGCTCAGACATTCCATGTGCTGTCTGTCATATCATACTTCAATTTTTGTCTGTGTTGTTTTTCCATTGGTATAAGCATAGGTTTTTGTATAAGTGCTTGAATAATATATTTTGCCCCCATTATCTTATAAAAAATATATAACATGAAAAATATTTGTACTTGTGATACTACAATTTAGATAAATATAAAAATCAATAGACATGTTCAAATTACTGACAGTTAAGCTTTAATGAGACATTTATTGGCCCTAACTTGTCCCTTACATTCAATTATGAAAGCAAAAATAGAGCATGCAAAAAATTCTAGAAATAGGGTAAAAAGAATTAGGTCTTTCAGTAAAGGGTAGGGAATGGCCTCCAGATGCCTCCTATAACACATGAAGTGCCCTGTGACTAAGCATCAGATAAAGGATTTTCTTAAACATCTCTGTCTGTACAAAAAAAAAAAGTAAACTGATTTGTCTTTATTAAATGACAATTTTTGATCATCCCTATTTTCTTGAAACTTTAGACATTTTATTTCATCAAAATAAATGTCACTGTATTTCAATGTTCCCCACATGTTTGCGTTTCTGGTCATAGGATGAGCATCTAATTATACTGTGGCATTATTAAATGGAGTATTGACTCAAATGTGGGGTTTATGTTGATTAAGATGAATAGATGTCTCTGAAGCAGATTGATTACGCTCTAAATAGCTGTTCACATTTCAAAGAGAGGATTGCTCAAGCTAAAATAAAATCTCAACAAAAACATCCATTTACATTTCCTATCCTATTATTTTGTTTGGAATAAACACACAAGTAATTACCCTAACCTGCACTGAATTATTTTTATGGGATTCATAAATATACCTTAGGTTATGACCTGGTGTATTGTTTTTGACTGTTGAAAAACTGGCTCAATTTCTAACCATTTCATTTTGGAAAATGGGCATCTCTATCCTTGTAACAACATAAATAGTAGTTTACATTGAAGCTTGCTGGAGCTGACTATAAACTTGAAATCCTTATCTTCCTTCATCCGTATCTACATGGTATTTGGTTATACATGAGAGTTTTGTCAATAAAATTATTTAGAATTTGAAAATCTGAAAAAAAATTCTTCAAGGTCTACAATGGCTTCAGATTCTTTATAGATATATTCTATGTTTTAGCTAAGTCAATATTATTTAGATACATATATAGTCTAATTATTTGCTACACACAATATGATTCTCTGAGCAGGTGCTGCATCAGCCTTAATTTTGTTACAAATATAGAATCTCAAGCTTGTCTTTATACCTCCAAAATCAGAATGGGCATTTGCAGAACACCCCCAGGTAATCCTATAATAATTCATGTTAAAGTTTGAGAAGCCCTCCTTTTTTTTTTTTTTGATTCTTGATGTATTGAGAGCTCGTAACTAAATTCTATTCATCCCAAATGAACCATTCAATGTATCTGTGTACAGTTAGAGAGACGATGACAGCAGTGGTTCTCATTTCTTTGCTTGGCATTTGTTCAGTAAGCATGTCCTAGTACATGTCAGGCTCTGTGCTGGGTATGGTCATACACGAATGGCCAGAACACTGCTGATACCCTGCAGAAGTTTCATGTCCAGTGTAAGGACATAGAGAGAAATTATTACATTTCAGCATAACAAGTGCTTCTTCTAACAACTTAGAGTTAAGAAATTCACCTCCATATGGCATAACTATTTTGAAAAGGGGTAGAAATAATTTGACAGATATACTGGTCTATAAAGTACCTCCTAAAGTCAAATAAACAAGTCTTAGAAATTTGATAAAGACTACGTTTAGCAAATTGTACTATAATTTGACTGATACACACACACACATTCATGTCTATATGTATATAATGAATATATATAATAAAATATAAATAAGCTAATACTTTAATACTTCTTGTATATTTCTTTTTTTTTTCTCCAGAGACAGAGTCTCACTCTGTCACCACAGCTGGAGTGCAGTGGTACAATCGATCACTGCAGTCTCAAACTCTTGGGCTCAAGGGATCCTTCTGCCTTAGCCTCTTGAATATCTGGGGCCTCTTGGGCAAATTTTTTTTTATTTTTTGTAGAGACAGAGTTAACTTTGCAAAGTGCTGGGATTACAGGAATGAGACCCTAAACCTAGCCTTTGTATATTCTATAAACACATTTTACATTTACATTTACATTTTAAAGACATGGAGATTAAGAATAAAAGGATTAAAATAGTTACCCCCAAGGTCACAAAATGAGGAAAAAGTCACTTGGGGATTTAACTTAATTTATGCCAATTTGATAAATAAGCATTTCCTCATTAGATCTAATTAGAGAAAATTCAAGGAATTAACATTGTAATATTTTTGGTTATACTGCTCACAAATTCTTGATTAATGAGTCATAGGCATGTATTTTGACCAGGTATATAGTATATATGAGCAATTTATTTGTTAGTATATATATCATAATCAGATCTAAAGACAATACTTTCTGAGGACAATCACTTCAGTAAAAAATTGAAGAAAAGAAAAAATAATCTTTAATTATTCATTTCACACTTCTGGATCAATAATTTTAAAATATTTTAAAGGGTTTTAATTCTGTCTTCTAGTTATGATGAATGCTTAAAATATCAAAATTATCACTTCCTAAATATTAACTGTTTAGAACTGCTGTTCTATCCAAGCAGCAGTGGAATAAACTTGAGCGATTGGGCCCTCTACCAGAAGCAGATGGCCTGTTTGAGATTTTTCAGATCAGAAGCAAGCCTCATTTAAAAGCAGCCAGAAAGCAATGGACAGTATTCAAATCCTAAATGCAAAAGAACAAACACTTTTACTGGGGTTTATCTGGTAAAATCCGTGACATTTGGGCATATGGATATGATAGAAAGAAAGACTTTTAAAGCTATCATTGAAACCTGTCCAGTTGAATTAGATGATCCATTCTCTGTAATTAAGACTAAGTAGTGGGTATCTGTCACAAGCCAAATTAATACAAATTAATTCAAAAACCTTGGAAGGGACATGCCATGCTGATCTATGTAGCATAACCCTGAAGAGGACATTTTATTATGTGAGTAAAATTTCATTGTCAAAAAGAAATGTCACTCTGGCAAATGCTGAACAAGACAAGTAAGTTTTTCAGAGGGCAAAGTGCTTATCAATTAGATGTAAATTAGCATGCTGAGGGCACCATTTGATAAATGACTGCTTCCAGAAAACTCAATGGTACCTTCTTCTATAGAAGATTCACTCAATCAAGGGTGAGGACACTGTTCTTAAAGAACAGCCTATTTCTTTTACGATCTTATTTGCCCCCTCTTTAGTTTAATGAATGACTTAGGTTAAAACACTCAGTCATTTTAGGTTTGTGAATTGAAGACTGCAGAGAACCAAGGTAACATCCTCCATTATATTTACTAGAGCCAATTCGTGATTCATTCTCAGAGGTGGAAACCTATCAGAAGAAGTCAAGACTGATCAGACTTGTCATACTGATGTACTGTAATAACTAGACTCTTCATAATGATTTCAGACTGTAGAAGGATTTGGGAAGCTAGTGGGAAACATCAATTAACTGTATATGCATGGATATATTTCTGGGCTCTCTATGTCTCTCTATTGTTCCATTGATCTATGTGTCTCCTTTTATGCTATTACCATACTGTTTTGATTTCTATAGTTTTGCAGTAAATTTTCAAATCAAGAAGTGTAATGTCCCCGACTAGGCTATTTTTTGCTTAGGATTGTTTTGGCAGTTCATAGTCTTTTGTGGTTTCACAGAAATTTTATAATTTTTTTTTCTATTTCTGTGAAAAATGTCACTGAAATTTTGATAAGGATTGAAATGAATCTGTACATCACTTTAGGTAGTATGGACAGTTTAATAATATTAATTTTCCCAGTCCATGAACATGGGTAGCTTTTCATTTATTTGTGCTTTCTTTTATTTGTTTTAACAATGTTTTATAGTTTAATGAATAAAGACTTTTAATTTCCTTGGTTAAATTTATTTCTAAATATTTTACTTCTTTTGATGCTATTGTACCTCTTCCCCTTTCTCCATCCACTGTTCAATGCCTACCTTCTTCACTTCCCCTTTGTGCCACCTCCCTGCTCCCTTTTGATGTTTCTTCTTTCCCTGTCATTCTCTCTTCATCTCCTTTCCATCAGCCACGATGATTTCTATATCTCCACCATTCACCTCTTTTTAGTATCTTGATCATGGGTGAACCAAGGAGAAGGATTTCAAGCCTATCTTACCTATTGTATTAGAGTTTTCCAAAGAAGCATAGCTATATATATATGTATAAAAAATATATATATGCACACCTATATAATACATATATACACATATAAATATTTATCTATACATATATAATTTACATATATACACACACACATATATATACTTTATACACACATAAATATATTTATAACAAAATAGAAGGGTATATATAAATCTCTCTCTTTCGTATATATGCATATGTAAAAAAGGATATTATGAGAAATTGGTTCATGTGATTATGAAGACTGAGAGAAGTTCCGCAATCTGCTGTGTGCAAGCAGGAAAGCTGATGGTGTAATTAAGTCAGAGGCCAAAGGCTTGAAAACCAAGTTAGCCAATGGTATCAATCCAAGTTCAAGAGCCAGAAAGATGAGATGAGATGTAAGCAGGCAGGAAACTACGAGCAGACAATTCTGTCTTCCTCCACCTTTTGTTCTATTTAATCCCTCAATGGACTGGATGATGCCTGATTCGTCACACTGGGGCATGAAGTCTCCTTATGAGTCCCCCATTAAAATACTAGTCTCTTCCTGAAACACCCTCACAGACATACTCAAAAATAATGTTTAATCTGGGCACCTCATAGCCATTCAAAAATGTCACATAAATGTAACCATCACATCTATTTATGTATCTAGAAAACAGGGCCCTGGCTAGAGTTTTGTTGTTTTATAATGAATTTTGTTGCTGCTGCTTGTTAGGTGGAACTTTTTTGGCTCTGAAATTATATATTTTTGTCTCATTTTACTAATGAATGAAAGCCAAGCTAATCTTCCTGTGTGTATCCTTAAATGTGACATATCTGCTTCCCAATGGTAAAGACTGGTATGTGAAAATTGCCTGATTATGCAGTAAAGAAAGAGATGGGAGTTATCAAAGAAGGAACCCATTTCAATTCCTTTTCTCCCCTTTCTGGACTGAAAGGTAATTCTAGATTCCAAATATTGGTGAAATGCAGAATAACCTTGAAAAACCATATAGAATATCAGGACTCTGGATTACTATTCTATGGTTTTTAACTTCATCCAGATTTCTCTTAAAAATGAGATCTTATTTAATAAAACAATCGTGGATACTGTTTTAAACTAATTTCAACATGATATATGTCAATTCAAGTATGAGGTTATCTTTCTAAAGATTGAATTAACTATTTTTGTTTTAATATTTCCTAAAGGTAATCAATTCATCATTAAGTTATATTGCTGTAATTAGTTATGAAGTGTGGTAGGCCTAATTTAATCAACTGAGGCTCTATCACATTGAAATTCCAATGCAAGACAATGATTTGTAGGTAAATTTTGGTTTTATACCACAGAAATACCATTATCTATATTCTATTATTATTTCAAATATTTTCTTCTAGCAGCCAAAACCAGCCCTTAGGCATATATCTATGAAATTATCTCAAAGATAGGGAAACTATGCCCGACATTTTTTTTAGTATAAGTACTGATGGTATTAATGAGAGCATATCTACTTCAAACCTAGCAGACTCTTAGGAAATACAGAAAAGTGGCAATAAGAAATGAATGAAAAAATAGTCAATGATGAGGATTTAATGAGATATTTACTTTTTTATAGTTCTGTGATTTTATAATTATTTGATTGACCTCCCAAATGGTAACATTCAGTGATCCCACTTCTAGTAGTCAGTTTATGCTTAAGGTGTCAGGTTCAAATTGATGTGTATAAATATAGGATGTTATCTGTGTGTATGTGTATGTGTATGTGTGTGCATGTGTGTGTGTGTATATTTACATTTTATCATTTTATCAGCTGCCACCACTCAGCGTTTGGATAAAATTGTCATTTTAATAAATAAAAAGGGCCTAGGTTAAGAACAAAAATAAGTTTTTGAGATTCAGATGGAGCTGTGCTGGAAGGAGACTTTGAGGACACAAAAGACAACATAAAATTAAATATTTGTTCCCCCAATCCAAGTTTTCCAATATTCTGGCTCAAAGGCATTGCTTGCCACTGCTTTTGTTTCTAGTTGTGTTGCTCTTTCTTTGTTACTCCAGAAAACTTGACCAGCCTTGTCTGCAGTGGAAGTTATATTTAATAGTCATAATCTTGCTGCTGTGGTGAAAACATGATTTTTGAAGACAAACAAATTTGAGTTAGATTCCCAGTTCTGTCATTGATTAATTCAGGTAGATTAAACATGTTATCGACCCATTTATACCTTAGTCTTCTCACCTCAAAACTGGGATTAGTAAATTGCATACCTTACAATAGTATTCTAGATATTAAATACCCTAGGTAATATTTATTTAGAAAACTGCTACAGTTTTTTTTTAATAAAATATGTTATCTCATTTAACTTTCATAACAATCCTGTAAGGTAGGTATTTGCCCATTGTTCAGATGTAGCCATTGAGTATGACAGGGCCTAAGTCATTCCCAAAGCATGCCCAGAGCAAATATACAGAGAGAGGACACACTGTTCCTCTGGCTTGTTTACTTGGAAGTTGGCAATGGTTGCCATTATTGTATAAAAATATCCATCACCCAATTCATAGTAAAAACAGCTTCATATAGATACTGTGTAGAGAGGTTCCAATGAAAGAGAAAGAACCTATGTTAACAGGTAATAATACAGTGAGGAATAATTAGCCACAAAGTAGAAAAACTTTAAAATTACTGATCAATAGATAAATTGACTTTACCAAAATTAAAAACTTTGATTGAAGGACAATCAACAGAGTGAAAAGACAGCCCTCAGAATGGGAGAAAATATTTGTAAATTATATATTTGCTAAAGGGTTAATATCTAGAATATTTAAAGAACTCTTACAACTCAACAACAACAACAACAATACAACAAACAATCCAATTAAAAACAAGCAAAGGACTTAGGTAGACATTTTTCCAAAGAAGATGTACAAATGGCCAATAGGCATATGAAAAGATGTTCAACATCACTTATCACTTTGGAAATGCAAATCATAACCACATTCAAATGAGATACTACTGTACACCCATTAGGGTAGCTCTTAGAAAAGAAAAAAAATAAACAAAAACAAAATAAGGGGTTGGTGAGAATGTGGAGAAATTAATTGGAACCTCTTTCCATTGTCAGTGGGAATGTAAAATGATGCATCCACTGTGGAAAACAGTATGGCAGTTTCTCAAAAATTTAAACAGAATTACCATATATTCAGTAATTCTAACTCTGGGTATATACCCTCCAAAATTGAAAACAGGGAGCAGGGACTCGAACAGATATTTGTATACAAATGTTCGTGGCTGTATTATTCATAATAGCCAAAAAGTGGAAACAATCCAAATGCCCCTGGAAAGACAAATGAATAAACAAAATATGGTACATACATACAAAGGAATATTGTTCAGCCTTAAAAAGAGTGAAGTTCTGATACATAACACAAACAGATAAACCTTGATAATACCATGTTAAGTGAAATTAGACAGTTACAGAGGACAAACATTATATGATTTCACTTATGTGAGATACTAGAATAGACAAATTCATAGAGACAGACAATAGTGGTTACCAGGGGCCAGGGAAGGGAGACAAAGGGGAGTTATTGTCTCATGGGTACAAAGTTTCAGTTTGAGATGATGAAAATGATCCAGAGATGAAAAGTGGTGATTGTTGTACAACAATATGAATGTACCTAATGCCATTAAATTACACACTTAAAAATGGCCAAAATTGTGAATTTTATATTTTATATATATATATATATGTATGCACATATTACCATGATTTGAAAAGAAACTGATCAGTGAGAGATAATGTGTTTTAATTTCAAATGTATGTTAGATGCACAGGTTCCACTTCATCAAATGGACTATTGAAACTTAGCTGATGCGCATTTTGTTACACTGGATACTTTAATGTATAAAAATATTCCAAAATAAAACTATTAGTTGGTTTGACTTTATGAATTTGTGCAATTATTTCTCTTGCTGAAAATAACCTTTAATCTTTTCTTCAAGTATAATATTCATCCATTTACATATATATACAGGTTTTATTGATATTCAAAGTTACATATGTGATTTCTTAAGTAATAAGATATTAAAGTAAGCTTTAGTCTTAAAAAAACACTTTAATAATAAAAATAAGAAGCAAATCCAAAAGATAACTTAAACTCCTTGAAATCATGACCAGAAATATTTTACTCCAAAAATATGCTGGCATATTTTATTCTCTCTTGATTCAATTAATTCAGCATTTATAGTCTAAATTATAATAAAAAACTTTCAAATTTTCAAGAAAAAAATCTTTCACATATATTAAAGAAGAAAGGGAGCAAATTTTCTCCAGGTATCTGGTTTGTTATTCATATCATAATACCGATAAGGAAATAAACAACTCTTCAAATGTAGTGGCTCTATGTAGTTTACAGGAGTCTTAAGCATATTCTACCTTTCTTTGATCTTGGTCTTCAGTATAGCACTGTGAGATAGATAAGGGAAGTATAATAATGGGACATACAAGACATAGAGAATTTAAAGCTTTTCAAATTCAATTAAATTTATTTTTTCAAATCACACAATAAATAACTGGAAGTTCATGTCAGTCTTCCAAAAGCAGCTTCTACGTAAACATGCATTCTTAGAATTGACTTGGTGAACTTTGTTCACAAGCAAATACTTCTTAGCATGATGATGATAACATATAATGTTATGGATTTTGTTGTAGTTTAAGTTTCCAGAGAAGCAAACTTAGATAGAGACGAGAGTGCAAAAAGTTTATTAAGGACTGCTCTTGGGTTAAATACCTGTGAGTGAAAAAGAAAGGAGCATGATTGAGAAGGGAGAAGTTGGGCTGTAATCTAGTTCCAACAAATTCCTAAGCAATTCCACAGTGGCCTCTGGAATTGTTCTGAGTCAAGGAGAGGGGCCGGTCCTTTATATACCTGTAACAACTTGTAATTTGAAGCACCCTGCCCTGAAAATGAGGTGGGGCCATGGACTTGAAGAGATTCTTCAGCCAAATCAATTCCAAAGCCAAAAAATGAGGGCTCTCTGGTGACAACAATCCCAGCAGTAAAGAAAATACGGGTTTTTTTTGTACTGAAGGAGCATCTGGCCAGCACATCACAGCAACCACTGCAGTGTTTTCTCATATAAAATTCTCCATTCGTTCTTAAAAGCTCTGCAAGATAGCCAAGTCAAGTATGATTAACCATGAAGCAAGATAATGATGGGAATTTAAAGTTGACACTACACAAGGAGCTTATTTATTTTAATAATTGCAGAATTAACTTATGTAACATTAGCAAAGCAAAATAATGCAATAGAATCTGCCTATTGACACTTTAACTTTTAATATATGTAGGAATTATTTAGAATAGTTTGATGCTAATAAAAAAACGTCACATAGGAAATCAAATCAGAAATAAACTTGATAAATTTCTGGTGATTAATGGGAAAGCTTAAATTTCTTGCAGTGATTCAGCATCATCTAGCTAATATCTGCACATAAATGTTTATGATGATACTTAGTATGAAGTAATTAAGCAGTAAGACAGTACATAGAAATGTTTCTGTGTCTATTATCTTTATTTTTTTCCAATTTTTTGTGCATTTTCTTGTACTACAACTTCAGATAGTCTCTTGCTGAGCCATAAAGGTAGTCACAGCAGTTGATCATGTTTCTGACAAGCCTTAAAGCTTGGTGACCCATGAACAATATACTTACCTGCTCTTCTTTTGCAACATCTTGACAAGGTCATCATGCATTAAAAGGAAACATTCAGGCTGTAATACCCTGATCCTCGCTTTTCTTAAAGAAAGTGTGTAAAAAGGTATAATTTTAACACATCACCATCATTTCTGACTACACAGTAGGCAGTTTCGCTCATTGCAAGTGAACTTCTTGCATGTAAATACATCAACCAGAAAGTAAAGTATTCCAAGTAATAGCTAGCTACAACTTTGAAAGATACATTGGCTGACCTCTGAATATCATTGTGGCT
>CAUYSK010107085.1:0-16879 GCA_963575035.1 Avahi laniger
CGGATAGGATAGGCGCTGTGGATGCGGCTGTCTTTGGCTGTCCCTGTGTTCCCCACAACCACTGCCTCCCTCCCACGTGGTAGGGTCTCGAGGTGCAGGTTCTCTTTTAATTTCAGCATAATTGACACCAACAACTAGGAACACTGTAGCCTTTGCTAAAGACTTGGGTTCCGTCTCAGTGGCTGTGTGAATTTGAGCTAGTTACTTAACCTCTCTGTGCCTAGGTTTCTTCATGGATACAATGGGAGTTGTAAGAGTACCTCGCAGGGTTATTATGAGCATGAAATGAATCAACATTTCTAAAATACTTATGACAATGCTCAGCACATATTAAGCCTCCAATATATGTTAGCTTGTCTCATTTGTCACCTTGGACCCTTATAGTAAGGCCTCAGTAATGGTCTACTTTTCTTGGCATTTCCCATCTTGAGCTCCTAGCTTTTGACCATGTACTGTGTCCCTGGCTTCATTAACTGTGTCAGGGGGTTGACAACTACTTTTCAAAAATTAATCATTTTTTAATTGACAGAGAAGAATTGAATATATTTATCAAGTACATCATGATGTTTTGAAAGATGCATACATTATGAAATGGCTAAATCGAGGTAATTAATATATAAATTGCCTCATATACTTATCATTTTTTCATAGTGAGGACTCTTAAAATCTACTCTTAGCAATTTTAAAGAATACAATATATTGTTATTAACTATAGTCACCATGTTGTACAATAGATCTCTTGAACTTATTCGTTCTGTCTAACAAATTTTGCATCCCTTGACTGACATTCCCCCTACTCCCTCACTCCTTCCCCTGGTAACCACTGTTCTACTCTTCTTCTATGAGTACAAATTTTTTAGATTCCACACGTAAGTGAGATCATGCAGTATTTGTCTTTCTGTGTCTGGTTTATTTCACTTAGCATAATCCACCAGGTTCATCCATGTTGTCATAAATGACAGACTTTCCTTCTTTTGAAATGCTAGATTCTATTGGGTATATATACATTTTCTTTATCTTTTCATCTGTTGATGGACACTTAGGTTGATTCCACATCTCCGCTATTGTGAATAATGCTATAACGAACATGGTAGTGTAGATATCTCTGTGACATATTGACTTCATATTCTTTGGAAGAAATGAAGAATATACCCAGTGGTGGGATTGCTAATCAAATGGAATTTCATTCTCTGCATGTGGATATCCAGTTTTCCCAGCACCATTTATTAAAGAGACTGTCCTTTTCCTAATTGTGTGTTCCTAACTCTTTTTTTGGTCCTAGTTTTTTTTTTTTTTTACAAAGCTTTGATATTGGTGCTGCTGCTTCTATGCTCTGGGTCGAGACAGGCCTGACAGTATATTACTAGAGTCACAGTATTATAACACATGAGAGAAAGTAGAATCTTCTCTCTCCACCTGCAGGTAGAAATCCTTCTCCTCTTGTATAAATATTTGACCATGGGAGCACAGCTTCAAGGGCCGTGCAGAAAATGCTGCTCTGGGGACACTAGTCGAGCTTCCATCTAGTAGGTCCTGTGCCCTACCTATTCATGTATACAGTTCTGTTTGATGAAGAATTTACGCAGCTCCCAGTTTCCCTCATTCAACTACCTTTCTTCCCCCAAATTCAGTAATGTCTTAAATGCTCCATATGTTGACTGTTGGCTTATTCACCCTCCCAGTTGAACCACAGCTAAAAGAACTGGAAATGAAGGCAGTCCTATGTGGAAGAGTCTTCAATGTGGAATTTGGCATCTTCCTCCAAAAGCTAGCCTGCAGGCTCTTTGGAAAGCTCACTAAACTACAAGTTGTCAACTGTATTTCATGATTAACCAGATGTGTCCATATAGTGACTCTTTTGCTAATAAATGACATATAAATTCCACTAATAGAACCAGGTGTTCCTAATGAATGTATCATAAGAATAGTATCAGTGAATAAAAGAACAAGGCCTAGAACCATGGAAAGTGCTTACAAGGATAAGGCTACCCAGATTATGTATGATCCTCTTGGACAGTTTCATTAACATTTCCCTCTCTGCCAATATCTGAACCCACTCTATAAACATCCATGGCACACTTTCAGATTTATGTAAAGATAGGCCAGATTATGTATACCAACCCTCCTTCTGAAAACAACTTTTAAAAGCCTTAATAATATTTTAACAATATCTTCTTTAAATAATTGAAGAGCTGAAAAGGGAGTAAGGTGTTACCTGGCCAAAATAAAGGGAAAATGGAGGCCTAGTGAGATAAATGAGAACTGGGAGCCACTTTTGCCATGTGAATATTTGCCAAATCATAAAATTGTAACTTTTGTTTCGATAGCCTCTTAGGGCAAGGAAGAAGAATATAAATTAAGGTCAAGATGTTTACAAAGTAGAAAGTCTAACATGAGAGCCTTACTTCAATAAGCTGGCCCCCAAAAAGGCTACAGCCAGGGTGTAGATGAATAGGTTGTGGTCCAGCCCTCATACATAATTTCATCTCTGATTCTACTTGCCTGATAATCTAGGGGATCCCAAGCCTTAAAATTTAAAATTGTCTGCAATTGAGAATACTCCCACCCCCAAATAACCTGGCAGAGGGAAATGGAAATCCTCTCTCGAGAAAAGTAACTTTATCCTATCCTAAAGATACTGCTACAGATAATTGTTGAAGTATGATGACCAAAATAACCAGGCACATAAACGAACAAGGCACCATGGGCAATAACAAACAGAATAACATACAAAAAACACATAAAATTTCAGTTAATGGACTTACTAGACACAGCCCATAAAAATTATGCTCACAATGTTTAAAATAAGAAAAAAGAAACTCCACCTCTAGTCACTGTGGAGTAATAGAGACCAATCACCCTTGTGCCTGAAACAACCAAAAAATACAAATATATGAAACAATGGTTAAGATACTGGATACCAGGTTACAAGAAATAGTAACCTTTAGAGATGGGCAACATATGATGTAATCTCTACAAATGTGCCAGCTTACTGCCCTGAAAGAGTTTCTAGGTCTTATCAGCAGGGAAGGGTAAACCAGTCAGAGCCTGGTGGACTCCCTGAGTTGAGGAGCTGGAGGTGAGTCTTGAGAAGAATGAAGTGGCTAAAGTTTGCTAAACAGAGCATGGAGCGGGGAGTGCACAGAGAGAAAATTTAGGAGATCGGCAGGGGTACATGTGTGTGGTGAGTGAGAGTACCCAAGGACTAGAGGGAATAGTACGCAGGATTCATACAGGGCTGAGAATAGCACCTATTTCAACAAAACAGACTTGAAAGTTCAAAATTTAGGAGCATTGGGTAGAGTACTCAGAAGGTTCTTGCCTCAGTAATAGAGAATAATTGCCTATACACTAAACATAGTTCTGCTGCCATCTAAAACATTCAAAGAATCAAACTGTTTCCAAGAAACTTAACTGCATTATAGTAAAAAGATCAAACATATTTCTAGAAATACAAAAATATCCCATATTCAACAAGGTAAAAGTCACAATGTCTGACATCAAATAAAAAGTTACCAGGCATGCAAAGAATCAATAAAATACAACCCATAATCAGGGAGAAACCAACTGAAATTTACCTGAATCCGACATAGATTTAAAATTGGCAGAAAAAAAATTAAAATGATTATAACTGTATGTCTGTGTTCAAAAGAATAAATAGAGACATGGAAGATATAAAAAGAGTCCAAATCCAACTTCTAGAAATGAAAACTACAATACCTAAAGTGAAGACTATACTTGATTAACAACAGCTCAGGCATGGAAAAAGATAAGTGAACTTGAATATATAGCAATAAAAACTATACAAGTGAAATACAGAAGGAAAAAAACAATTTAAATAATTAAAGAACATCAGTGAGTTGTGGGACAACTTCAAATAGCCTAATATATGTGTAATCAGCATCCCCCCGAAAAAAGGGAAATTTGAAGAAATAATGGCTGAAATTTTCTAAATCTGATGAAAATTATAAATTGACATATCCAAGAAGTTCAGTGAACCCTAAGCACAAGCAACATAAAGGAAACCATACCAAAGCATATGATAATCAAGTTTCCAAAAACCACAGATAAAAAAAAATCTTAAAAGTAGTCAAGAAAAAATACACAGTATGTTTGGAGAAACAAAGATGTATATGATAGCAAATTTCTCAGTGGAAACAATGCAAGCAAGAAGACAGGGGAGCAACATCTTTAGAGAACTGAAAGAAAAAATCCGTCAGCCTAGAATGCTGTATCTAGTGAAAGTATCCTTAAAAAAAAAAAAGATCACGTAAAGATTTTGTAGACAACCTAAAGCTGAGTGGATTTTTCACTAGCAGACCTACACTACAAAAAATGTTAAGGAGTCCTGCAGGCAGAAGGAAAGTAATCCCAGAGGGAAATATAGACCTACCAAAAGGGACAAATAGCCCTAGAAATTGTAACTACATGGATTAAATATGTAAGAACTTTTCTTATTTATTTAAATCTCTTAAAAAATGTAGTGCTGGGTATATATTATATGTAAAAATAGAATATATGACAATAGTGGTATGAAGGCTGGGACAGGATATATGAATGTATACTATTGTGAGGTTCTTATCCTATACTAGAAGTTGTATAATATCACTTCAAAGTAAACTTCGGTAAACGTATATGCTATAATCCCCAAAGCAACTGTTGACATAATAGAGTTATAGCTAATAACTAATAAACTAACAAAGGAGATAAAACTAAGTCATAAAAGACTCAAATCTAGAAGGCAGAATAAACAACTAGAAAACAAAAACAGGCTAGACAAGTAGAAAATAAGTACAAAGATGATATTAATAGAATTAGACCAAATGCAATGGCTCATACCTGTAACCCCAGTACTTTAGAAGGCTGAGACAGGAGGATCACTTGAGGACAGGAGTTCAAGACCAGCCTGGGCAACATAGGGAGACCCCATCTCTACAAAAAGCAAAAAATCAGCTGGACTTGGTGGCACACACCTGTAATCCTAGCTACTCAGGAGGCTGTGGCGGGAGCATCGCTCAAGTCCAGGAGTTCAAGGCTGCAGTGAGCTATGATCGTGCCACTGCACTCTAGCCCAGGCTACTGAGCAAGACCCTGTCTCAAAAACAAAAAACAAAAAACTAGAATTAAACCTAACAATAGCAATGATAACATAAAATATTATATTAATTGTCTAAACAACCCATTTAAAATGCAGAGTTAAACTGGTTAAAGCAAAATGCAACTTTATGCTATCTACAAGAAGTACACTTTAAATATAAAGACTGAAATAGGTTAAAAACAAAAGGATAAGAAATGATACACCATTCAAACACTAATCAAAGTAAAAATTGAGATTATATTAGTACCAGACAAAGTAGATTTCAGAGATTTCTTTATCTTGGATTTTAAAAAGTTATTTCATAATATTAAGATAGCTAATTCATCAAAGGCATGTAACAATCCAAATGTTTATGTACCTATTAACAGAGCTTCAAAATATGTTTGACACAAACTAAAAGAACTGCAAGGAGAGGACTAATTCATAATTATAGTTAGAAATTTCAATACCATGCTTTCAACAATTAATAGAACATGTAGTCCAAAAATCAGTAAAGACATTTAAGACTTCAACAACACTATCAATTTGCCGTGACATTTATAGAACACTCTGCCTAACAGAAAAAGAAAACACGTCATTTTCAAGTACCTACAGCATATTCCTCAAGATACACCATATTTTGGGCCTCATAATAAGTCTCAATTAGTTCAAAAGAATTCAAATCATTCAAAGACTGCTCTCTGATCACAATGGAATTAACTTAGAGATCAATAACAGGAAGAGTTCCAGAAAATTGCCCCCATATTTTGGAATGAAATTACACAGTTTGAAATAACACAGAAGTCAAGGTAGAAATCGAAAGGGAAATTAGAAAATATTTTCGGTGGAATGAAAATAAAAACACAACATGTCAAAATTTGTGGGATGCCACTAAGCCAGTACTTAAAGGTAAATTTATAGCACTAAACACCTGTATTAGTAAAGAATAAAGGCCTCAAATCAATGACCTCAGCTTCCACCTTAAGAATGAAAAAGATGAGCAAATTAAACTCAAAGAAAGAGGAAGGAAGGAAAAAATAAAATTGGAGTGAAAAACAGTGAAATAAAAAGAGAAAAAAGAAAGAAAAAACCAATAAAACCAAAAGTTGATTTGTTGAGAAACTCAGTAAAATTGATAAAACTCTAACCAAAATAATCAGGAATAAAAGAGAGAAGGCAAAAAATGCAAGTATCATAAATGAAAGAGGAGTAAAGTAATATTAAGTAATATTAAGAACTTTATTTTATACCAACATAGTTGAAAATTTAAATGAAATGGATAAATTCTTTAAAAGAAACAAGCAAGAAAAACTTTCTAAAGAACACATAGATCTATATCTATCTAAGAGGTCATATTTTTAGTTTAAAATAGTACCACGAGGAAGACTCCATGCCCAAATAACCTCACTATTGAATCCTATTAAACATTTAAGGAATAAATAATACCAATTCCACATAAGCTCTTCCAAAGAGTCAAGTGAAGAGGATAATTCACAACTCATCCTATGTGGGCAGCATTACCTTGGTACTAAAATCACATAAAGATATTAATAGACAAGAAAATGGGCATAGATGCAAAATTCTAAACTTTTTAAGGAAATCTAATCAACAATATACACAAAGGATAATACATCTTGACCATGTGGCATTTATCTCAAGAAATCAAGGATAGTTAATAATTCAAAAATTAATCAATATAATTCACTCTATTAACAATCTGAACAAGTAAAATCATATGATCATACTGAATACAGAGAATGAATTTGAAGAAGCTCAGCATTCATTTTTGATGAAATGTCACATCAAAACGTCTCATCATCAGGAATGCAAAGAAACTACTTCAACTTGATAAAGACTTTTATGTAAAATCTGTAAGAAATATCACACTTCATGGTGAGCAAAGGGATGCTTTCACCCTAAGATCTGGAGGAAGACAATGATGTCTGTTCATGCCATTTATACAAGACTAATGTTTTGAAGATTTTAGCCAGTGCAGCAAGGCCAAAAGTAAATAGATAAAAAAGGCATTTCGGTAGAAAAGAAAAAAAATAAAACTGTTTTTAGTCACAGAGGAAATGATTGTTTAGAAATTCTGATGGAATCCATTAAAAAAAAAACCCTACTGAAACTAATATATGAATTTAGTGAGGTTGCAGTAAACAAAATCAATGTACTTAAAAAAAAATCTATTTTATTTCCACATACTAGCAACAATTGAAATTAAAAAAATAGAATATCAATTATAGTAGCATCAAAATATATAAAATACTCATCCATGCAGTTGACAAAAGATGTCTAAGGCCTAAAAGCTATAAAACATGCTCAGAAAAATTAAAGAAGACAAAAAAAGTGGAGAGATATACTGTGTTCATAGAAAACCTTCCATCTTTCACAATTAAGTATGAAGGTAGCCACAGGATTTTCATATGGTCTTTTGGGAGTTTTCTGAGAGTATTTTGCTGGGGGATTGGGGAAAACTATTGCCAAATTTTGGCAAATGCTTTTTCTGCATCTTTTGAGAAAAAATGGTTTTTCTCATTTATTCTATTAATGTGGTGAATTATCTTGATTCATTTTCAAATGCTAAATCAAGTTTTAGATATGCAAAATAAATAAATACTGGCAATCTAATTAATATACAGCATGGTGATTATAGTTAACGGCATTTTATTGTATAATTGAAATTTGCTAAGAGGGCAAATCTTAAGTTGCTCTCGTGATAAAAAGAAAAGAAAATGGTAACTATGTGAGGTGGCAGATATATTATGAATTACCTTGATTGGGGTGATTATTTCACAACGTATACAAATATCAATACATCAATATGTACACGTTAAATATATACAATTTGTTATTTGTCAATTATATCTTAATAAAGCTGAAAAATATGCTAAACCAAAATTGTACCCCTGAGATAAATCCCACTGGTCCTGATGTATTATCTTAGGCTTTTTCCTGACTTCAGCAGGAATGCGCTGTGTTTGCCAAATAAGATGCTGACTTTAATATTGAGATATTAACATGATTGATACAATTATGTGAAAGGATTTTATTATTATTAATTTCTGTTAATTGAATGTTTTAACATGAATGAGCACTGCACAGGTCAAATGCTTTTTTCTACATTTATGAGGAGGATCATAAATTTTGACTAGGCTCTATTAAGATGACAAATTATTTTAAAAGATTTTCTAGAGTTGATACACCTTATATTTCTAGAATATGATTGATCATGGTATACTTTTATTTTGCTGTTGTTTTTTTATAATATTAAAGTCTTTTTGTCAATATAAGTGAGTTTGGTCTGTAGGATTTTGCAGTTTTTTGGTATTGTTTTTGTTTTGTTTTCTGTTGTTGGATCAGTGTTATAGTTTTCAGAATGAATTTTGTGTGGGTATCACAGGTAATGAATGACACTGCCAAATCTGAATCCCTAAACATATTCTCCAAAAATCCAAACATAACAAAAGAAAAACAAATAAATACACATAAACCCCACATCCATAACTTAAATATTATAGGACAAAGAAAATATACAAACTTTGAAATCTGCAATTGGAAAAGTAAACATCAAATCTCAGTGAACTTTCTTGCAAGGGCTCCTATCACATTCCTTCATGGAGAGCAATCTGGGAGAAACTGATTGGAAGAGAGAAGAGGGGAGCTAGCAAGAGACCTAAAATTGATTGAAAACCACCACCAGAGAGAGAAATTCATTCTAAGTGCAAATATACTAAAAGAGTCCTAGTAGATCAAAGTTCTTACTATAGGGACTTAAAGAACTAATAAAATGACAAAAATAAATATCCACAACTTAACTAGAAGATAGCAATGCCCAAACTTTATATTATTTATGCTACCTATAAGTAGATAATTCAGCAAATTCCAATGAGTTGTAGGCTCAAGAATTCCTGTCACATTCCTTCACAGAGAGCAAAAGCAATCTGGAAAAAAACTGTATGGAGGGAGACAAAAGACACCATCTAGCAGCAGCAGGTCTAAGATGAATCTAAAATATTTGTCAGAAACACTAAGTCACACTAAGCAGCCTGAGCAAGAGCAAGACCCCATCTCTACAAAAAATATAAAAATTAGCCGGGTGTGGTGGCATGCGCCTATAGTCCCAGCTACTCGGGGCGCTAAGGCAGGAGAATGGCTTAAGCCCAGGAGTTTGAGGTTGCTGTGAGCTATGAGGATGCCACACTGCACTCTAGCCCGGGTGACACAGTGAGACCCTGTCTCAAAAAAAAAAAGGCTGAGTCACATTAAGTGTGAAAGTACTGAAAATGTCATAGAAGATCAAACATTTTACTACAAGGAAAGAATCAAAAGTGTCCCTGATTTGAGGTAAGACTTCAGAAGTCATGATTTCTGGTAGAAGAAGTAGGTGAAAAAGATGGAAGAAAAACCCTTTGAAGATTGGGTAGTGAAGAGGAAAAAGTAGCAAAAGGGCAAAATTTAGGTCTTTGAAAGAGAAAAGAAAACACAAATGTAGCAGAACACACTATCCCTCCAATTACCACCAAGAAAACTTTTTTAAAAAGCCAAGCAAAACATTAAAAATAAAACTTTATTCTGCCAAACAAACAGAAGAGGGTGCTCTTGAACTAGGAATTTTATAAACTACTGCAAATTCATGAAACTATTAGAAAAATAAAGCTATTATAAGGAATAAGAAAAAGAGAACACCTCTGCCGATGAAATCTCCACCACCACCCCCCAAAAAAACTATGATGATATAGAAAACTAAAATAACACTCCTATATAAGTTTCCTATTGTTGCTGTAACAAATTATCACTAGCTTACTAACACAAGCTATTTGTTGGCTTAAAATAACACAAATTTATTATCTTACAGTTCTGGAGGTCAGAAGTCTCAAATGGATCTTATGGGTAAAATCAAGATATCGTCAAAGATATGTTCTTGCTGAAGACTCTAGGAGAGAATCCATTTCCTTGTCTTTTCTAGCTTGGAGAAGCTGACTGAATTCCTGGTCTTTCCTCCATTGTCAAAATGTATGAAATATGAAAGGAAGAACACCAAATGGAATCATGTTATGTTAGATTGGAATTAGAGGTAGTAGTATGAACTCATGGTTTGGTAGATGATAGAATGATAAAATGATAAATAGATATGAAAAGAGATATAGGTATGTATATATATGTATATACATTTATATATAATTTACATATATATATGTGTATTGATGTGCATACATGTATATAGTATATACATATATATATTTCATAACTCTCTCCACTCAGAGAGCCTAGAAACAGTGAAACCACAGTAGCAATAATATACTTTGTGCTCCGATCTTAGTTAAGAAAGACCATTCATTCTCCACTAAAAGAAATCAGTTGTTTGGAGAAATGGCTGATCCCCGGTCTGGGACTGGAAAAGTACATGACAAACTGCGAATACCATGTTGTTCAGAAAATAAGAAATTGGACAAAGAATGGTGAGTGCATGTCAAAAGGACAGAGAAAGGAGATCAAAGTGCACATCAATGGCCAAATCAGGGACAATCTGACCATCAATATAGATTATGGAAGTACTAGATTATAATTCATAGAAAAAAATAAGCATCCATTATACTGAAATAACTAAATAAATAATTGTAAAAGAGGAAAAACTGTTCCTTACAGTGGATTATGAACTAATGAGTATGGAAGGAATGATGGATGTAGAAAATCACCATTTGGCAGCCAGCATAATAATAATTGATGCAGGTAAGAATCAACAATAGATGCTAAAAGTAGGGGTAAATGTTCGATGAGTAAACAACTAATTACATAGTCTCAAAGTACCTACTACAAGATATTTATTATTCACAGAAGGGGAAATTGTAACTTCACAGTGGAGAAATCTTGCAGACACCACCTTAATAAAACTATCAAAAAGTTAACAGCACCAGTAATAGGACAAACCTACAGGTTTGGTTTTTTTTTTGCCTATTGAAATAATGCACTAAGAAAAACTCATCACTTCTGTGATATTCCTGCCAAAAATACATAACCTGAAAATAATCATGTGGAAACATCAGACAAACCCAGATTGAGGGGCAGTCTGCAAAATGACTGCTATGTACTCCTTAGAAATGTAAACATCATGAAAAATAAAAATCGATGAACTGTTTCAGATTAAATGAAACTAAATAAAGAGATACAACAATGAATACAACTTGTGATCCAGAATTTTCTTTTCCTATAAAGGACATTATTGGCTGGCCAGAGTGGCTCACACCTGTAATCCCCTAACACTTTGGGAGGCTGGTGGGAAGATTACTTGAGGCTAGGAGATCGACACTAGTCTGAGCAAGAGTGAGACCCCCATCTCTACAAAAAAATAGAAAAATTAGCTGGGTGTGGTGTTGTGTACCTGTAGTTCCAGCTACTTGGGAGGCTGAGGCAGGAGGATCACTTGAGCCCGGAAGTTGGAGGTTGCAGTGAGTTGTAATCACACTGCGTCACTCTAAACTGGGCAATGGAGTGAGTCCCTGTCTCAAAAAAATTAAAAAAAGAAAATTATTGAGGTAATTATTCAAATTTGAATAAGGTCTGTAGATAAGCGAATAGTGCTGTGTTAATGTTAATTTCTTGGTGTTTGTAATTGCGCTTTGGTTATGAAGGAGAATGACCTTGCTTTTAGGAAATACAAACTAAAATATTATGCCTGCAAATTACTTGTAATGGGTCAGAAAAACATTACACATACACATACACATATAGAAAAACATACAGAGAGAATGATAAAGCAAATGTAATACAATAAACTTTTGGTAATCTTGGTGAAAGGTAAAAGGGAATTTTTTGTACTATATTTTCAAGTTTTTGGTAGGTCTGAAATTAGGTTTAAAAATTTTTTAAAAATCCATCGTGCTTAATAAAATGAAAGTGTTATGTTAGATGTATTAGGTGGAATTTTTGTGAGAAACAAGATATTTACACAGTCTCAAACTATCTCCTTATAAAATGTCTATCATACAAAGAAGAAATACTACAAAAGAGAAAATATAGTACTAATCTCACAGTGGAGAAACCAGGCATGCACCAATATAACCTAGTGTTCAATGTTAGCATCATCGATATTGGAACAAAACAGTATTATGTACCTCCTGATATTATGCAATGAGAAAGACAAAAATAACTTATGTGGTATTTCTCACCAAAAAATGTATAACCTGACTCAATTCACAAGGCAGTGTCGCATGAACTCAAATTGAAAGGCCAGTCTAAAATATAACTGACCTGTATTCTTAAAAAATGTGAAGGTCATGAAAGACAAACACTGAGGAACTCTTTCAAATTAAAGAAGAATAAAGAGACATGACAACTAAATGCAATGCATGATCCTGAACAATACATTTTTTATACTATTTGTGCAATATTTCTGGTGAAATGATTTTAAGATAAGAAATTTATAAAATGAACCCTTTGTTTCTTTTCCTATGCTCTAAAATTAAGTTGCATTGGACTAATAATATTTTTGAAAGTTTTGTAGAATTCTCCCATGAAATCTTCTTAGTCTGGTGCCATTTCTTGGAGGGAAATCCTTATCAACATTTATTTAATTATTTTTGCAATTGGCCTACTAGACTTTCTCTCTACTGGAGTCAGTTGGGCAAGTTGAATTGTTCTAAAAATGATTCAAAATGTTCAGGTTTATTTGCATAGAGTTATCCAAAATAGTTTCTTTTCTCTGGCTTAAAACAATAAATATTTATTATTTCTCACAATTTTGTGGGATGACTAAGTGATTCTTTTTGTCAGGGCTACCTCAGCTGATCTCTGGGGGTCTGGATGGATGACTTTGGAAGGCCTCACTCACATATCTAGTAATTGCCAGGCTGTCCACTGAAGTACCTCAGTTCTCCCCTATGTGGATTATTTTGCAATCATTCAAATAAAAATAGTCTCAGGCTTCTAAACTCAACATGAGGGACAAATCACCAATTCATAAGCATTTGAAATGTATCACATTTGTTACAGCCCTGTTAGCCAAAGCAATTCACATGGTCAAATCCCAATCCAAGGAGTGTAGTTATAGACTCCGCCTCTTAATGGGGAGAGTGGCAAAGTCAAATTGCTACATTTAGAAATGGGAAACATACATTCAGGAATGGGAAAAATTTGCGGTCATATTGCAATCTATCACATCTTGTCTATCTAAGTATCAAGAGCCTTCTCTAAAGTGGATAGATTCTGATGGGCATTTATATGGAACATAAATGTCTTATAATCCCATGCCCCCTCAGAAGGGTCCATTTACATACTTCTCCTCCATTATTCCTAGTCACCAGTCTTCTCATATTGCTCTAAGTCCCTAAACCAGTTGATCAAGCCATTAGCCAATGTCCATGAATAAATTCATATTCCAGGCCATTTCTCCATCAAGCAGACCACTTGGAGTTCTGACCAGTCGTACTATTTCATTACTATATTTCTGAGACAACCCTGAGTGAGGCTGTAATGTGCCGTCCATCCGCATCTTGGTGGCTCCAGCATACCATGCAGATCTACATGTAAACCCATTGCATTTTTTCCTTCCCCTGTTAACTGGTCATAGGAAACTCTACATGAGGGCTGATGGAGAAACAGGGAAGCATTTACAATAGCAGTTTAGCCATCTTCTTACGTAGCTTACTAACGTCTTTCATACTTATTCAGCCCTGTCCTTATATACCATTTTCATTTTATAATGGAATACTGTTGTATGCATCCAACATCATGATTTGCTGGATTAATAACACCCACTTCATCATGAGAAATTCAGATCAACTAGTTATTTGGTAATCCATAATCTGATGTTCAGTCTCTACTAGGGCACAGCAGGAATTGCTTTTCTAATAGTTGTTGGCAAAGGAGAGCAAGACTTGCTCAAAAACCCTAGGGGTCTGTGCAGTAATTCTCCAATTGGGGCTTGCCAGAGGCTACATAGAACATTTCTGTCTGCCATAGACACTTTGACACTTCTAATAGCTTTGGGTCTGTTGAGTCATAAGAGTCAAGCAGTAGGGAAGTTTTTATCACAGCCTGGACCTGCTACAGAGTCTTTTCTTCCTTCTGTATTAGTCAGAAGGGTTCTGTATTAGTCAGAGTTCTCCAGAGAAATGGAACCACTAGGATATATATCAATATATATATATACACACACATATACATGAGGAGATTTATTATAAGAATTGGCTCATATAATTATGGAGGCTGAGAAGTACCACAATCTGTCACCTGCAAGTTGGAGACCCAGGAAAGGAAGGGTGTAATTCAATCTGAGTCTAAAAACCTGAGAACCAGGGGAGCAAATGATGTAACTGTCAGTCCAAGACCAAAGGCCCAAGAACCTGGGGAACAGGAGACACTGGTATAAATCTCAGAGTCTGAAGGCCCTAGAAAAAGCAGCTCTGATGTCCAAGGGTAGGAGAATATGGATGTGCCAGCTAAAGAAGCAAGAGAGAATTCATACTTCCTCCACCTTTTTGTTTTATCTGGGCCCTCAATGGATTTGATAATGCCGGCCCATTATCATTATGGTGAGGGTGAATCTTCTTTACTTAGTCTACCGATTCAAATGCTAATATGTTCTGGAAACATCCTCACAGACACATCCAAAAATAATGTTTTACCAGCTATCTTAGCATTCCTTAGCCGAGTCAAGTTGACACATAAAATTAGCCATCACAACTCCATCCCTTGTCAACTTGGTACCCATACACATCTCCTTAAATTATACTTAATGTCCAAATAATGAAAACAATCAGGTCATAATTCCACCTACCATGATACAACTATCCTACAATACACACTAATCCCTTCACCAGAAGAGGAGGAAAAGTCCTAAGTTATGTTTACTCTTCTCCTGATATAACGTAACTTAAATACTATGATGTAAAATACACAATAATTAAATATCAATATAAAGGCAATACATCTTATGTTACAGGATAAGGGAATAAGACTGAAAAGAAAACATAGATATTTGTTTAATATTTGTATATACACACAAATGTATTCATCAACAAAACAAGGAGGAAATACTCATGACATGGTTCCACTGAAAAATGGCAGTATTATAGATTACCTGGCAAATGGGTTGGAGCAGGCACACCTGAATGAGTTGTTTGCTCTCTTCAAAATCCAAAGAAGCCTACCAAAATACTGTACTCTTTTCTTAGTTGTGAGTGATACCAAGGTGTAGCAACTTAGTTCCAAACCACTGGACCCCTTATAACTTCACTAGGCCACAGAATTTGATGAGGTCTATCTTTTATACTCTGGCATGCAAATATCTTACTAAGGTATCTAACATGCCTTCTACTTTCTGTTCTTCAGCTCCAGTTAGCATGATGTCATCACTGTAAGAGGACTGTACAACAACCTGTGTGATCAAGATGGTTATGACTCCTCTAGAATGTCTTGTGACAGAGAGCAAGAGAGTTGACATAGCACTGACGTGAGAATGAAGAAAGGGAAACAATTTCTCCTGTTCTCACAAAGGCAGACTTCTCATTACCTTGTTGATGGGGAGGGAAGGAAAATGCATTTTCAAGATTAATATTCACATACTACTGAAGGAGGCATTGACTCTGCAGGCCCAGGGATAAAGGGTGGTTGAAGAAGGTTCACATTGAAAGAGACATTGTTGTGGCGTTTCCAGGGTTGGAGAGGAGTTCACTAGTTAAGAACCACATGCATTTTACAGACACTGCATCAATCTTGTGCACAGAGTTGGAAAGGAATGAAATGTTTATGGGAAGACCAATAAGTTTGTATGGACAGATTAGCAAGAGTTAAGGCATGCACATGGGCTAAGTCCATATCTCATAGGACCTTGAGAAGGCCTGGAGAGTCAGTCCCTTCTTCATTGGTATCCCCCTCACACAAGTTTACATATGCCTCCTTTACACGCCCTTTACACTTTGCACGTGACTTTACAATGCAGCTCTTTTCATGTGGTTAAAGGTCTTGGGAAGCAGGGGAGGGTAGCATCCATCTGGGTTGGCACTATGGCATACCCATGCTGCTGTCCAGACTTCCACAGACATTCACATGGATATGGGGCCTTCAGAGGTCCACGAAGAAGCATGGAGCAATAAAAAGTCAACCTCTACTCTACTACCCCTGTTTTCTAAAACCTCAAAGCCCTTTTGCCTCCTGTCTGGGTATAGTATCACCCAAGCTTTGGGCCTGGACTTGCTGGAGGGACCCAGGGTCTTCTTCCTGGAAGTTGCTCCAAACCAGTGACTTTGTATCCTGAATGATTAGATGGGTTCGAGCACTCAGGACCTAGCCTACCCTTCCCAACCACTCAGAACATTCTGTTCCCCTTTGCTTGGCCCAAATACTCATGTAGCTAGAAGCTACTCATTGTCACAGAATTCAAAATATCAGAAGAAATATAAGAAAATAGAATCTGTGTCCAGTTACACTCCCACCTCCTATCTTAAGCCTAGAGTCAAGTGGAATAAACGCAGAGCAGTTTTCCTGTTTTCTGCAGTTAAGAAATGGGAAATTCAATATGTGTTTACAATGATAGCAAAGTTAAAATAGCTCATCTCATGCTACATTGCCAAATGAAGGATAACGGAGACATAAACACTGTCTTAAAAAGATTCTTTTAGAAGAAAAATATGAATTGAATCATTTACTGAAGTGCTGTTTGAACAGATGGTGTGATTAACAGCTAACATGTAAGCCATCTTGGGAGTTTATGGAAAAGTAAACACACGGAACTAAAAAGAAATCACTTTATTCCCCAAAAGGTTCTTTCATTCATTTCACTAAGTAAATTGGAAAGCCTGG
>CAUYSK010107086.1:0-12526 GCA_963575035.1 Avahi laniger
GTATAGCAATAAGAGAAAAAAAAAATACAATAGAAATTAAGGAAGTTCAAATTTGAATAAATCCAAAAATGAGACAAAAGAGAAAATGGAGGAGTAAGGAAATTAAATAATTCAAGAAAATTCCCCAGGACTAAGGAACCAAAGTTCCAGATTAAAAGAGCCCACTGCAAGTCCATGATGAAACAGATTCATCAAGTCACTTTTTAAGAACAATGAGGGCAAAAAAAAGATTCTAAAAGTTTCATCGCTTCTTGGTCTTTTGGCTAAGATCAAGTGTAGTATCTGTTCTTAATCAGTTTAATATCTGATACATCCTCTATCCAAGGACAAGATATTAAATGGATTTTTGGATTACTCTGTCCACTCCATGTATTGGCCTGGTATTGTAACCCCCTTGGGGTAAATAAAAATTATTAAAAAAAAAAAATCCTGGAAATTTCAAAAAAGAAATTTGTAAAGGATGTAGGATCAGAATGGTGGAAAGGCACTGGAGTTATCTCAGTAACTCTGGATGCTAGAAGACAATGGAGTAATAATGCTCTCAACATTCTGAGGGAAAATGATTTTCAACCTAGGAGTCTCTTCCTAAACCATCAAATATGTGCGGGGCTTCACTAAAAACATTTCAGATATAGAAGGTCTAAAAGTTTACCTTTTATACTCAAGAAGTTAACAAAGAATGTGCTGCAGCAAAATAAGTAAACCAAGAAAGGGGAAGACATGGGACCTAGGAAACAGGGGATCCAAGACTACAGAAAGGCAAAATGAAGCTCTGAAATGATGGTAAGAGATCCTAAGACAATAGCAGTGCAGTAAGCCTGGAGAGAAGCCAGTCCTTACTGGACCAGGTCGGAAGGCTCAAGTACTTAATGTACTTAACACATATCAAGAGCAGATACATACACCTGCGAGAAAAGTTTGGGGTTTTAGTAATAAGCAAATCAACTCCTATTGAAACAATATTGACTCTCATAACCTGCAGAAGATCAGATCATATTTTGGACTATGATGAACAAATGACAACATTGTTATTCTCTGAGAACCAGTTCTATCAGCCCATAGATACTACTTCCTTAAATGTTATTTATTTTGATCCCCAATTTTTAAAAATAAAGTTTCACTTTCCCTACAGAAGTAACAATCACATTTACTTTAAAAAACTCAATACCATCAATTCTTGGGGCAAAAAAATCTGAACCTTATCTTACTACAGATCTCACCCTCTGTTTACAGAAAATATAAGGGATAGAACAGCATTGTTTACAATCATCTGGAAATGTAATCAGCCAAACCCAAAGTGCAGAAAATTCCACAGGAAAAATAAAAGGGAAAAAAGGAGGGTGGATTCTTACAGATTAAAAAAATGCCAAAAACTAACTTGAGACATATCAATTAAATGCAATATAAAGACTGTGGTAGATTCTGATTTGAACAAACCAACTGCAAAAACAACTTGGAAAACTTGAATACCAACTAGAAATTAGATGATTTTAAGAAATTACTACTAATTTTTCTTAGGTGTGAATACGTATCATGATTTTGACTTAAAAATTAGAGTTCTTATCGCTTTGAGATGAATACTTAAAAAATATGTCAGTGGAAAATACTATGTCTAAGATCTGCTTTATAATATCCAGCAGGAGGGGGCTATGGATGTAACAAGATGTTAATTGCTGAAGCTGGGTAATGAGTACATGAGATTTCATTATGCTATTCTCTCTACTGTTGTGCATGTTTAAAATGTTTGTAATAAATAGTTATAAAAAATTCAATGTCTCTTACCACTGGGTAGTCGAAGAGAAGACCACACATCCTGAGCTCCCCAGTCCACTGTGAGGGGAGGACAGTTGATAACTGGATATGCAGTGCTCCCAGACATCACCGGTCCCAAACCATTGCTTCTGCCTGCCACTGCCACAAATACAGTAGGAATGCCATCCCCTAGGGAAATCACAAGTTTACACTTACGTTAAATATTTGAGAGATGTAAAGACAGGTTTTGTATTTTTTAAAAAAGGCCTATACGTCTTAATTCCTACAGTAGTGTTCCGGAAAAATTATATGTAAGGCACTGCTCTTACACATACATTCCAAACATAATGTTCACGCTGTCACTTACTAGAAGCCAAGCAATCAAGCAACCAGAACAGGTTTGGCTATATTTGAGATCTACAGTATAAAGGGGATTGCAGGGTGTTAGTGAGGGATTGGCTCATAGGCCTCTCCTAATATTACTGACCTAAAGGAAGAATGACACCAACTCAACAGGTATCCTTCCTGTTGGGTAGTCCATCAACCAACAGGGTGCAGGGAGACCCGGTTAATAACTTTAGTTAACAGACTGGACTCTAGTAAATAAAGGCTAGAGGTTTAAGAGCACTTCTCAAAATAAGAGTTGAAGGTAAGCTTAATGATACAGCATCCAAATTCTGAAAGACCCCTTGGTATGTATGTGTATGTATATTGAGACAGGGTCTCCCTTTGTTACCCAAGCTGGAGTGCAGTGGTGCAATCACAGCCCACTGTAGTCCCAAACTCCTGGGCTCAAGCAATCTTCCTGTCTCAGTCTCCCGAGTACCTGGGACTATAGGAACATGAAACCCCTGGCTAGTTTTCACATTTTTTGTAGAGATGAGGTCTTGCTATGTTGCCCAAGCCAGTCTCAAACTCCTCGCCTCATGCGATCCTCCTGTCTTGGTTTCCCAAGGATTATAGGCATGAGTCACTGTGCTTGGCCAAGACCCCTTGATATATTTTTTAATCTACCTCTTAAACATTTCTTCCTTTGATAAATTTATAAATTATCTCTTTGTTCCCTAAAAGCAGAGATTTGTAACCTAGAATCTGAAGTTTTACATATTTGCATTATTCTGGAGAAAGAGTTCTAGCTTTCATTAGCTTATCAAAGGGGTCTGAGACCCACCACCACCACTCACTCCCCCCCCCAAATTAATTATGCTTCCATAACAATTATCTTCAGAAGGAAAACTCAGTTAACATTTTTTCCAGTTGAGAAACATTTGGTTGTGAACCCAAGACTCCAATATTTTAGATCAACACTATTCCATTATTTCTTTTACATACTATATTCTGAAACTCTTTAAATTTCGTATCTGACTGCCTCCCACAAAAGGCTGGCCATTAAAGACACCCAAGAGGATCTGCTGATTCCACCCAAGGCCTCCTGTAACTGGTGGGGGGCCTGTTTTCTACTGGAGCAAGTGAGAAACAATGCTCCAGGGGCTTATTAAGATGCCAGAAGTTCTCATAATTCTAGTTTTTTGGCAAAATCAGAAACACCTAACGTGCTCCAGTTATTTGAAGTCTACCTTCATATTCAGCTTTAATCCTCAGAGTTTCATCTGGTCCTTTATGGGCAGATGTTACCCGAAGTTCACATGGAATGCCAAAATTTCCACAGGCCTTCTTGATTTTCTCACAGTGACCGAAATCAGAAGTTGAACCCATCAATACTACAACCCTGCATTGACTTTCTGATTTCAAAAGCAACTGGAAAAGAAAAATGTGGATATGAAAAAGAACGTAAAGACAAAAATGGATAAGTACAAGAATGAGTATCATAAGAGTAGTCACTGTACAGAGCTATAGTTTGCAGTAAAATTACATTGGGGCAGAGTATTTTCTTAACAGACCAAATTAAGACAGAGACAAACAGAAAAAAATGATAAAGGACTTATTTTTTTTTTTTAAATCTCTCTATACGTGAGAATGCAGTCTTCATAATTAAGATGTAAGGAATACAATTTTTTTTTTCTTTTTTTCTTCAATAGAGACAGGGTCTCACTCTTGCTCAGGCTGGTCTTGAACTCCTGAGCTCAAGCAATCCTCCCGCCTCAGCCTCCCAGAGTGCTAGGATTATAAGCGTGAGCCACCGCGCCCGGCCAAGAGTACAATTTTTAATTCAACTGTTTAATAAAAAGCAAGGAAAAATACTCAAATATTTTAATATTCACAAAATTATAATAAAAAATACTTCATCCTAAGAGCTTTAGTACATTCTGTTTAATGGAGGCTTTAAGGAATAATCAGACAAACTGGAAGACATTATAAACCTTTGTAAGTTAATTGCTTGGAACTCAAAATGTACCTTCCTATATGAAAATAATGTTCTAAAACATGATTATGGTCTTTGGATAAACATAAACCCCATTCAACTTTCACAGAATTATAACAATACCATAAAACTTCAGTGACATTTTAAAGTTACATGGAGTTCCATCCATCCCATGCCAATGGAACTCTGAGTGGCAGTGGAAGCAGGTAAGAAATGTAAGGTTTCTTCTACAGGGGCAGAGACAAGACAGGATTCCAGGTTTCCCCAACAGGATCTGAGAGGAGTATACTGGCCAGCTTACCAGCAAGGAGTTGCAGTATACAGTAAGGACAGTCCAGCCGGCACATTTCCTAAAGGTCCTCCTCCCAGAGTTACTAAAAAGACTTTCTAAGATTTTCTTAGAAGATAAACACATAACACAATACAGGCTTACTACAGAAGGTTTACCTCTACTCTCTCTGCAACCCACTCAAAGTTTTTCTTCACCATCTGGAGCCCTTCAGGAGTTACTTCTTTGAGGTCCCGATAAGACTAGAAAATAAGACAGAAAGTTTAGAAAACAAGTATCTCTTGTTATCTGAAAGTAGCTGGTTTGAGTTTTGGGTAGGGAATATGAAGAGTTTGCATAGCAAGGGATAAATCTGAAAATGTATCTTAGTCTATAAATCTATTTCCTGAACTAAACTAGAAAAAGTTCAGTAGTGAAGCATACTTTTATTTTCACTTAAAGTTAAGTGCTTTCTACACTAACAACGATAATTAACTGCCCTGGGAATTCCCATATGTTAAGTATAGAAAGGATCTTGCCCTAATTTTTTCTCTTTCCGAAAGAGAAGTGGAGCCTGATTAGACCTAAAAGATTTGGGATAGAGTCCCAGATCTACCCCTTCCTCTAGTAATTATGAAGATACTTATTCTCAGTTTTCAGTTAGCCAAACAAGTACAATATTAATACTTGCTCTGTTATTGTTTTGAGTCTATTAAGACAATAACTGAGAAATTTGCTTTATAAATACTAAGTACTATTCTTATATCAGGATTTAGGAAATACTTACCTTTAAAATTAAATAGCAATCAGTAAATCAGTTCCTGCAGATCATACGGGGCAGAAAAATCAAGTTCATTTCATAAGGAATAACTGCCTTTCTTTTACTCTCATCTCTTTGTCCTCTAGCTAAGTCTGATTTTGCTAAGGATAACAAACTTGAAGCATGGCCAGGCGTGGTGGCTCACGCCTGTAATCCTAGCGCTCTGGGAGGCCGAGGCAGGTGGACTGTTTCAGCTCAGGAGTTTGAGACCAGCCTAAGCAAGAGCGAGACCCCGCCTCTACTAAAAAAAATAGAAAGAAATTAGCTGGACAACTAAAAATACATATATATAAAAAAATTAGCCGGGCATGGTGACACATGCCTGTAGTCCCAGCCACTCGGGAGGCTCAGGCAGTAGGATTGTTTGAGCCCAGGAGTCTGAGGTTGCTGTGAGCTAAGCTGATGCCATGGCACTCTATCCCGGGCCACAGAATGAAACTCTTGTCTCCAAAAAAATAAAAAAAAAACTTGAAGCATTATTTACCTGCTTGTCTTTCTGTTGGCTTCGATCTCCTGATGGCCAGAGTCTCCAGGAATCATTATCAATAACATCAGCAAGAACAATTTCTTTGGTGGTTACATCAACACCAAATTCAATCTAGAAACAGCGTATCACCAAAGAAAAAATTGTTAAGAACTATAATGTACAATATTTCTCAGTTATAACCTTTACTTTCAAATCTCTTTATCTGTACCTTCATATCAACCAGTGTACAGTTTTGGGGCAACCAGGATTTCTCCAGTATTTCAAAAATAGCCTGTGTAGCGTGACTCATGATGTCGACTTCAGTTTGGCCTATAACGAGTCCAGCAAAGCAAAATTTCGCAGCTATTAGCTGTTCCTCAGACCACTGTGGGTCATTATTGGCATCATCCTGTGAATAAAGTATAGCAGAACAATTAAATCTAAAATTTTCGAACCTTTCAGAAAAACTAAAGTCTTTTTCTCCTTGAGCATAAATTCCTCAAAAAAATTTTTTGTTTACAGTACCCTTTAGTTCAAAGCAGTTATTCTTAACGTTGTCTACTTTTAATAGCTACTTTAAAATTCAAACTAGGTAACTTATTCTAGGTCATAAAGCATTTTAAAGAATTTCCTTTCTCTCTATAAACCAATTTAAACACAATTTAAGTTTATGATTTTTATTTTTCCTTAGTAAGAGTCATCGGACATGATAGGAAGGCCAGAATACATTTTAAGTAATCAAATTTTTCTAAAATGTAGTTCTCATAACCTCCTGGCTTCATTTTTGATAAGAACTCATATAGGACTCCAAGTCTTTAGGAACATTATTTGTTAATCCAAGAGATCTCACAAAGTAAAGAGATTAGTGAAAAAATCATTTCATTTTATTCTAAGCGGGGTCTCAACTTTACATGACATTTTATAGACTCTTCATTTACATAATTATAATAATATGTACAAGTTCTACAACTCACTGACTGAAAATCCAACATTGACATTGCTTCCCACGTAGATCTATATTTAATAGCATAAATCAAGATGGATAAAATAGTCTGAATAAAGCCCATAAAAATTTATAACCAGTGATTCCTACATCCTTTATTGTATATATTTTTACTTATAAGAGACATTAATAGTACAGTTTTCCTTATTAGAATCTAAAAAGATAAACAGTAAATTTAAAAACTTTTTAATTAAATGTTACTGTTTTCTTCCTACTAATGGCTAACTTTATTCATTTTGTTGGTCATCTAGATCCAAATTTAAGAAGATTTTCAGATGTTTTCTTTTAAAAATCTGATTTATCATTGCTAATGGAAGTGTACATTATTGACATAAATTTATGACATCTTCAACATCAAAAGCTTTAATAATATTTAAATCTTTTGAGCTTGTGATTATAAGTTTGCTGATACATTACAGTAACATATAAAACAGAAGCATAAATTAGTTACCTTGAAAAACATCTCCACTTTAGGTGGGTAAAACCTATATCCTTCCTTAACACCAGGATTTCTTTTGAGAAAAGAACCAGTTGCTATTCTTCTGCAAACCCATTCAATTGGAATCATTTCACACCGGGGTGCAGTGAAAGCTGTCTCTCCACATTTTTTGGTGAAAGCAGTTTTGATACCTACATATTCATCACATAAGTTAAAAAAAAAAAAAAAGGTTCTGAAATTTTATTTAAAAAGGTAGATCTGAGGAACAAAATTCTACACTTTACAAGAAACCTCTATCAGAAATAAATGTAATTTTTAAAAAGGTGAAAAGTAGAAAAACAAAATATGACTTTTTGCTGCTTATCAAAGTATTAAAAAATATTTTATTTAAATGTTACATGGCAAAGTATATACTGCACCTAAAGATCTGGGTTCCAGAGACTTTACCATGCATTCATTCATTCATTCACTCCACAAATATTTATTGAGTATCTTCCCTGCAATTGAGTATCCAACTTTGCACAAGGCAAGTAACTTACCCAAGTGGCACTAAATTATCTCTAAATCCGATCTGACTGCAAGAATCTCATATTCTAAAGTTGAATATTACATGTACCTTGTAGAATATCAATCTACTCATCATAATCAGAAATAGTCCCCCATTCTGAAGTCTTTTTCCCCTAATGTTTGAAGCAAACAATCCTTGAAAAAAGCATTCAACAGGTAGCAGCAGGAACACAGCGGCCACTGAAGACAGGAACAAAGAAAATATTTGTCCTTCTCCCTTCTCTCTTACTCAGACTGTTGTTAAATATTAAGGTAAAGAGCTGACTTGTGATGTTTGGGATGGAAATTATTTTATGCGGTGGCCTTGGGGAAAAATCACCTCTAGTGATAGTTAAAATGGATCATGACCCAGCAATTTCACTTCTAGATTTATACCCAAAAGAAATGAAAGCAGGGACTCAAACGGATACCTATACAGCAATGTTCACAGCAGCATTATCCACAATAGCTAAAAGGGGGAAAACTCAAACGTCCATCAGTAGATGAATGGATAAACAAAATGTAGGATACACAGTCACACATCGCTTAGGTTTTCCTTAGTTTCACAGTACTATGTATAAAACCTGGAAAATATCTTTCAACATTTCCCATGAACCTATTAAGATCCAGTTACGTTAAGTGCCAAATAAAGTAGTTTAAAGGTAATTATTGGAGTATTTCATTTAGGGTGACCAATCTTCCCAGGCACAGGACTTTCAGAGTTAAAAAAAAAAAAAAAAAAAAAAAAAAAAAAAAAAAAAGGGAACATCCTCGACAGTCCCTCTACCTCACTTGTAGTAAAACCACAGGAAGTGCATGGAATAGTGTTTTATTGAATAAGCAAATAAAAACTTGGACTTTATCATCTATTACTTAAAGGTATACATACACAGCTTTGTGTAACTACTTAGCGTATACAAAAACTAATTTTTTCACTGCTAACGTTTTAAAGGGCTAAGCACTTAAAAAAATTTTTTTGAGTGGATGGGGAGAGGGAAATAACTTGTGAGGTAAAAAATAAATCAAACACATATCTGTTGTAAAAGGAACCTAAAATTAGTTTGATGCTCTCTCTAGAAATTTAGTTTTTGGGAAACCACCAACCAAGGAAACCTTAAAAGAAAAATCCTAGATCCTGTGACTTTGGAACTATGGAAGGTTCTTTAAATTTACAGCAATATACTCACTTTCGATGCATAGAGGGATTTATGATGTGGATAACAATTCAGGTTTGCAACTAGTATTTTTTCACACTAACTCAAAATGTGAAATAGGATACTTTGGAAGAGGCAAAATCCCTCCAGGAATGTACGACAGAAGGGATTTAACTTGAATCACCTTGTTATTCTGTGGAAGGCAGGTATACCTATCTTGACTCAAAACAAAGTATTAAATCCCCCTTTGAATTTAAGAAAGATTAGTGCTTACTGGAAGCTCTAAGAAACGAAAGGATACTGGAAGTAAAAGGAGGAGAGAAAGTTGTTAAATTACAAAATGAGAACTGGTAGAGGTGATAAAGAACAAAGCTTTTATTTTATAGATAGGGAAGTCAAGGCTTTAAAGGTTAAGTGATCCAAGGCAACGAGGCCTCTTACGTTGTAGGGAAAGAGCTCAAATCTTTTATTAATACTAGCTTAGATTTCATACACTGTAGACCAACCAGCAGCTAACTGAATTCCTGCAGAAAAATCCATTATTATACATAACTTATTTTCCTTCATCCCAAATAGCTTCCACACAATATTCTGATCTTAATTTGGTCTTTTGAATCAATTTCTCTTGTGAAAATAGAGTCTTAACTTGGGTTTTGTTGTTTTAAAAGAGATAGGGTCTCACTATGTTGCCTAGGCTGGACTCAAATTCAAACTCCTGGGCTCAAGCAATTCTCTCACCTCAGCCTCCCAAGTAGCTGGGACTACAGGCGAAAGTACCAGGCTTTTCATTCACTTTTGAGCAAGAGAGAATTCTCGAGACCTTTGGTCTAGTTCAAATCTCTCACTTGAGGAATGACAGGATGAGAGGGTGTGGGTGTTGTCTTTTGATACTTTTCAGGGCTTTCCATGGGCAGAGGGATTTGAAATTCTGTATTGTCTCCAAGAGGCAAAACAAAGAACAATTGCAAAGAATTATAGGGGGTAAATTTCAGTTCATTCAGTTCAGCTAAAGCTGCTTAATACCAAAATGGGCTTCCTTCACAGTTAAACTCTTTCAGACTGATGATGGCCTTCGAGGGAAATTGCATAGGAAATACACTCATCAGATAAAGATTGTAGCAGGCTGGGTGAAGTGGCTCATCCCTGTATCCTAGCACTTTGGGAGGCTGAGGCTGGAGGACTGCTTGAGCCCAGGAGTTTGAGACCAGCCTGAGCAACACAGTGAGAATCCCTCTATAAAACACAGAAAAATTAGCCAGGTGTGGTGGCAACCACCTATAGACCCAGCTACTCAGGAGGCTGAGGCAGGAGGATCACTTGATCCTCCGCCCAGGACATGAGGTTGCTGTGAGCGAAGACAACCCCACTGTACTCTAGCCCAGGAAACACAGCCAGATCCTGCCTCAAAAAAAATTGCAGCAAACTGTTAAATTCCTTGTAACTAAATGATACTGCTAATTCCAAACCAAGTGAAGTGTTACAGTGAAGTTTAAGAGTTTTTTGTTCGACTTAGTGAGACATCCTCAAACAGGTTGTTAATCTAAATTAATGCTGATTCCCCATGAAAGAAATCAGTGTGTTAGAGAGAAAGAAGGGGGAGGAGGCTGCGAGGGAATCACTTACCTGCTTCCTGTAACAGCTGAAAAATACAACAAGTAATTTTATTTGAGATTGCAGCTTTTCCTTCCAGGTGATTTTTTCTAGCTGCATTTCCTGCTGTAATCTGGTCCTTGGATTGCAGGAGGACTTTTCCGGGACTATCTAACAATTCATAGACTTCTTTTGTTTTACCCTCATACAGCTTTTTACCAATGTTCAACACTGTGGAAATAAAATGGAAATGTATCAGATATCAGGAAAAAACGTCCTAAATATTGAAGACTAAATCTCCTAGAATGATGACTCAGTAAACATACAAAGTGATTAAAATATTAATAAAAATTAAATCTACATAAAACCTTATATTCCACAAAGTATTTCCTCATGTATCATTACATTTGATTCAAATGTTATGAAGCATTATAATTATGTAAATACAGAAATTTGGAAACTAGGAATCAAAAGGGTTGAAGTCATTTAGTTAGGAAATGAAAGAACTAGACAAAAGCCTCAGTCTTTTTTTTTTTTTTTTTACTTTGCAATGTTATCTTGTTTCTGCTCTTTTTTTTTTTTTAAGTCATCTTACTCTGATAGTAAATCCTTTTTTAAGTCATCTTACTCTGATAGTAAATCCTAAGTCTTCTGATATCAAATTTAGAAATTGGGTGCGTGGAACAAACCAATGTTTTTGAAAGGGACTCTAACAACCTAACAGAGGAAAACAAACTATCCAACAGAAATTAACTCACGAGACATAACTGCCCGTTTTAAGAGTAAACTCTCAACACAACTACCCACTTTGTTTTAATTAAAACATCTGTGGCCTCTTATCTCTAAGACTTCATTTTCTCGGCATTGAAGAGCCCTAAGTGGACAATAGGAGTATGGACTCCAGGTCCAACTCTGTCTCAGTTCCTGCAAGAAACACATTGCAAGGGCTCAGATAAGGGGGCTTCACAGCTCTCTCGTTCTTTCTTGGAAAAATAAACTTTTACTTCTGTGTATCCTAATCACTGTCTTACAATTTTTTCTCACTGGAGTATGAATTTCCACCCTTTCAGTTTTATCAGCATAAATGGCAAGAACGTTCTTTCCCGAGGATCTCACCAATCGGGAGAAAAATGATCACGTAACTATGTAAACTTGACCGATGGGAAGTAAAACAAGGAAATATTATTTTTACTTGCAGGTTTTACAGTTCTCCAATGCCATCATGGCATCAAAGACTACCTAAAAAGAAAAAAATAAGATTAAACCACACAAAACCTGGATTTTCAGAAACTGCAATCATTAACCTTAGGGGAGGTGGGGGAGATTATTGACCTAACGAGAAAAGCAAGACTTTGGTTTGAAAAGTGAACACTAGATTTTCCCGTGTTTCGCAATATCTACTGATTACAAATACTACTTCCAGGCACCTCTCCAACCCCTGGCCATTTCTCGTTCTAATTTCCCTCTTCCTCTACTTTGCTCCCTTTTCCCCCATCCCGAAGGCAGAGTTTCAGCAAGTTCGGGGAGGCCCCGGCGCTAATCTTCCAGAGCCTGGGGCCACGTGCGCCCGCCCCGCGGCCCAGACGCGCCGCTGCAGGAGGCCGGGCACCGCCCTGCGGCCCGCGCGCGTCCACGCCGAAGCCGCAAACCCCCTGGCGAGAGGCCAGAACACCGCGGAGGGCAGGGATGCCCCGGCGACCCGGACGCTTGTTACTCACCCTCAGCTGTCGCCATTATCCCGAGTGAGCTGCGGGCACCGATGCCGCTGGGAAGAGAGGCACAACTCTAGAAAAGAGGAGTGGTCACAGGCTCACGGGGCGGGGAAAGCAGGCGCGGCCCACAAACACGCCCCCTGGCGGCCCCACGTGTCCCCACGCCGCTCTCGTCGAACACGGCGAAAGCTGCCGAGCCTGGAGGGTCTTTGCCGACCGGCAGCAACGTGGACTCCCGAAGACAGCACGGCCCCCGAGGCTTCCCGCCGCGCAGGCGCAGCGAGGCACGCCCGCCTCCAGACCGCCCCGCGCAGGCGCCGTTCCAAGAGAACGGAAAAGTGGCGCGCACCGCGGCCCCTCCCCACTCTGTGGAAGCCGGCCGACACGGGTCCCTTCTCGCTACCGGAGCAGCTTATAGGTTGGAGCGTACCATGTCGAGTGGGCCGGGGGGGG
>CAUYSK010107089.1:0-28142 GCA_963575035.1 Avahi laniger
TTTACCTCCTTCCTTTCTCATTCTCTCTTGCTTCCTCTCTCATCCTGTGATCTCTGCACATGCCAGCTCCCCTTTGCTTTCTACCATGAGTGGAAGCAGCCTGAAGCCCTCACCTATTACCCAATCTTGAACTTTTCTGGACATCAGAATCCTGAACCAAACAAACCTCTTTTTCTTTATAAATTACCCAGTCTCAGGTATTCTTTTATAGCAGCACAAAATATACTAAGACAGATTTTGCCCTGTTCAAAAGGATTTAAAGAGCCCAGAGAAATAAGAAATATCTGAATCCTATCAGTCTGGCTAGAAATTTTTAGCAGATCCTTGTTGCAAAACTTTGAGCCTAAGCAAAGAAATTTCTGCTAAAAGGCCTTAACTCCTGAGAAGTAGGAAAATTAAGTCAAGTGGAGTTTAGATATCATATGCACCCAGAGAAGCTGTACTGATGTTCCTTGTTGGCTTGTATTGTTTGACTTTGAGAAAAAAGGGCATGGAAGAGTTTTTTTTGTTCTTGTTGAGCCCATAAAAGATAGAGTTGCCTTAGGAGATTGGTTCTAAAGTCTGCAGGACCCAGAAAGCTCTCTGCAAAGGCTGGACCAGAGCCCAGGAATGTGCAGAACTGGGTGGGGTTGGGGCTGGGCATGAGGCGGGGGGCTCTGACCCCAACAAAAGGTGGTCACATGACCCACCAGATTGGCAGACAGACCCAAATTCTTGTTCTGACCTTCCATATCTGCACAACCTTCTTCTGGCTTGGGTTTCCTCTTTTGAAGTTTGACGGGTTGACATAGATAGCCTCTAAGGTTTTCTATCCAGGGTTAAGATTTTAGTCCTGCCTCAGCAGTGTTGGGCACGGTTTAGGTTGTACCAGGTGGCGGTTATATCCAAGACTTCCACATTGTCCAACATCTCTAGAACCATCATCTCCAAACTGCTCTGTGCAAAGCCTGATTTGACCCCACCCCACTCTCCATCCAAACTTCCCCCTAGGACTCAGGGAGCTCCACTCTCTTGTTAGCCACTCCCAAAAGCCTCAGCCCCCTCACCGTCTTGCCACACTTACCTGAAACCAGGTCTTCTCCTGCAACCTCCCAAGTGGAGGCTATTTGTTCTGTCTTAGCCCATGCATCTCAGGCCTGGAATGGGGCTAGGTCTGCTCTTTGCCCCATTGTCCCTCCCAAGTCACCCCTTCCTCCGTCCCTCAAAGCTCCAGCTCCCTTGAAGATCTCTTCTCAGCTTCTCATCCTGTCACTGCTGTTTTCTCCTGGCCTTCCAGTCATTCCTTCTCATTTGAGGAAGGTACCAGAGCCTGGCTCACTATTTCTCCCTCCATCCCAACTCCTGTCACTATCTTTGGTGACTTGAACATCCACATGGACAATTCCGATGACACTGTAGCCTCTTGGCATCTCAACCACCTCGCGCCTGTGATCCCTTCCTCCACACAGTACATACGTACTCAAATATTTGTTGACACCATGTAGACAATGGGCCCGTTGGAAGAGGTTTCATTTATCTTCAAAATTATAATACCTATAACTAGGATGGCTATATAATTTATTTTCCAAACTGGGGACAGTTTTGTGAATGAAAGAGGACACCAAAATAATTACAATTTTGGAAATAATTACTTATTGATGACAAATTGGTTTTTATGTGAAGGTCCCTATATATATGTATTCAATGTATTTGAAAATCATTTTCCAAAATAAATTTGAAGAAAATCAAAATAACTTATACATTAAAGCAGTATTGGAAAATTCCTTTATGAGGATTATCTTCACATTCAAAAACATAGGCAGAATAATTGTTCCTAGTCCTTATTTAAGTTTTTTAATTAGTTTCTTAGCTGAGTCTGCCATTAATATAATAGAGTGCCACTGGTATCTGCCTGAAGAGTTTTCTTTTTAAAAACAGTTTTCAGATTTTGAAGTTTTGGGACAAAACTGTTTGCAATTACATCCAAACTATATTATGGTTGATAAATTTGAAATTGCTGACACCTTTAATTGATTCTTCTCTGTAGACCACAATATTTTTAATTGACAATATACTCTCTCTCCAGGTACTAAGAGATTCAGTGAGCTCTGTACAAATTCTGCTAATTGGATGATATTCTCAATTCTAATTTTTTATGTAAATATTTTGTCCCAAGTATTGACACAATTACTATCTTTTTGCCTCCATTCAGAGTAGTATTCTTCAACACACATTTTTATAAAACATAACCTATCAATTACATCATCTCTATGATTCTTTTGAACGTTTACCTATCGCACATGTATTGCACATCTGGATAAATGAGTCCTTGGAGAAGCTGGAAGTAAAAAGTGAAGTTCAACCAAACTTGTCCCTGCTTATGCAACTGTCAGTAATAATACCTAGTTAACACATGAAAAATCCAGGACAAATGCTAAACAGGATGGACACAGGAAAACAGGCAGAAATAGATGCTCTCCCAGGAAACACTAACTCCTCAGGGGTAGCTCAGTGGTTCTAAATCCTGGCAGCATATAAAAATCACCAGAGAGCTCTTAAAATTAATGCCAGTGTTTAGGCTCCAATCCTAGAGACTTAGATTTCACCGGTGTTGGGATGGGGCCTGGGAACCAGCATTTTAGTCTCCCAAGGGATTCTAATGTGCGGCCTACGGCACCACTTTTAAGCAAGATCAACTTGGTCCTCCAGCACCAACTGCTCCTAAAGCAATATGTTGCAAGTATTCGTGGATTCAGACAATATTTGGGGGGAGGGGACGGAGGAGGAGATATCAGGACAAGCTATGCCACTGCACATTTTCTCTGCACCTCCGCGGGTGTGTTGTCACATTGGGCCAGGAGTGAGCCCACGGCAAGTGCTCTGGGAAACAAGAAAAGGAGAGGATGGCCGCATGACAAACCCTGTGTACGCTACACATGACACAGCCAGAAATATTGCATGTAATCCTTTTAAACATTTAATTAAGCAACTCCAACATTGTCATGACAAAAATGAAACTTGCTGAGGGCCACAGAGTTCTAATGAGAAATAAAAATAACAAAATCTCACAAAAGCTCTATTTAAGCCTGTCATAAGTGCTGCACTCTATTCTGAATGTTTAGTTTGAAAATAATTGTCAAAATGTAAAATCCCTGGCACCCTCAAAATAATGTATCATTTTGGCTCATTCTACAAATTGCTGATCATCTTTCTAACTCCAAGTTTTGAAGTATGAAAAATCATGATGGCAAAGAACAGCAACAGTGCGTCTGTTTCCCCGAGCCCCGTCCACGCCTCGCTGCCCCCTGTGTGTGCCCTGTGTGGCATTGGACGTTGTCCAAAGAGTCAGTGAGCAAAGCAGCATTTGCTGGTGCTTTGCCTGCTCTGATTTCAGTTCCGCGGCTGTGAGTTGAATTCTGTACAAATGTTCCGGATGATCCTGGAGACATACTGGTAGAGGTTGTCAAAGTCATCCACAAAGAAGGAGTGGTCCCTGGCCGGGTGAGTGGCAATGACTTCTAGCTCCTCCTGGGCAGCCCATGCAACACCTACTGCATAGGTGATCACTCCTGTGGGGACAAAGATTAGATGAAGGAAATGTCCTCAAGAAAAGGTACTGCTAGTGAGCCCTTGCCTTCTTGTTACTATGTTGGCACAACCAAATCCAACATCAGAAATGGGCTCCCCAAACAAAACAAAACAAAAAACCCTACAGGACTCTAGGTTTTCAGAATTAAGAATAAATATGGCTATTCAGCCATTCAGTCAATAAGTAGTTTAGAGCATCCACAATATGCCAACAGAAACAAAATTAATATAGTTGCTATATCAGGAGCTGATAGTCTTTTGGGGAAAAAAACGAACAAAATGGAGTAAATACATGGTAAGAATTTCATGTCCATGAGCAGAAGAGGGGAAGATATTTTGGGACAAATGAAACTTCTAGGGCCATGCAGATTACACTACATGACACATGCTTGCTTTACCCATGTGGAGGCCAAACAAAACCTCAGGGAGTCTTAACTGCATGAAAAGCTAGTTCAAGTTCTTTTCAACTAAAGCAGGAGAATTGAATCCCTTTAGGCTTGAGGGTGGCTTTATAAGCCATTGAATCCAACCTCATTCCCAGTGTGAGAGCACGTTCCCAGGGCCCCACGGAGATGGTCACCTTGCATCTGCTCCATTGCTGTCAAGAGACAGTTCAAGACAAGGAAAAGGGATGCCCAGCAACATTGGATGCTGCAGGGAGGTCGTGTAAGATGAAAACAAAAAGCGTTCAGTGGGTTTAGAAAAAGCAAAACCAAAACCAGTTGGTAGCTTGGTGAGAGCAGTTTCAAGGGGAGGAGATGCCAAAGAAGCCAGATGAACTCCTGTGAGTTGCATGAGAAAAAGAAGGGAAGATGTGGCGTCAGCACAGCCAGCTAATCCTCTCCCAAATGTTGGCTGTGAAGGGGAGAAGGCAAGTGGTACCTGGAGCAGAACACAGGGTCAAAGAGAATGTTTTAGCTTTAGGAGGGGCAGGACTGGAGCATGTCTAGTTGCAAATGGGAAAGTGTAGAGTGAGAATGAAGGTGTTGCATTGCAATGGGGAGCAAGATGCCCCATGGAGGAGAGGACAGGATTCAGAGACTAGGCATCCATTCCCAGTGGGAATACTTGGAGCCCGCCTGGGATGTGGTTCTTGATTTGGGGTGGGGGCAGCTGGTCAGCAGGTGCTTGACCTTACTCTACAAAAGCCTGTTCCCACACTGCCTTCAGGCTGGCTGAGTGGGGTGAGGAAAACAGCCATGAAGCAGAGGGCAGAGCCTGGGTGTGGCTGTCCTGCCCAGGCACCTGCACCCCACAGTGGCTCGTCTCACTGTCTCTGGCGTCCTCTGGGAGCCCTATCCTGTTGACTGGAGAGCCGTGTGTGCCTTGCATGGCTCCGGTCTAAGCTGCTTTCCGACTGTGATCCATTAAGCTGCGTTTAAGCTGCCAGTCTGTTTTCTAACCTAAGTTCTTTTCTCTGAATATTGTCTAGATCGGGAGTAGCCAGCTTTGGGCTTTAAGATGCTGCCATGTGGCGGTGAAAGAAGCTTTGCTGCAGAGCTGGGCTTAGACTGACTGTACCCTCCTCTCTGTTCAAAGATGGAAAGGCTGCCCCCTAATAAAAACTACACAAACCATATTAGAGATTTAGCTTTACAGATCTCGAGTCCAGCATAGTCGTAGGGAACCTCCACCTGGCAGTTCTGACAGAGGGTCACCCAGCCTTGACTGGGAGACTCCCAGGGACACATTGCTCGTTACACTGCAGACAAATCTTAGTGTTAGGCAGAGTAGGAACCTGCCTGCATGTCATTTGCATCTATTGGTTCTGTTTGATTAACGCTGCTCAGAATACGATACCCTGAGAGCTCGTAGGACACTCCCTGCAGTCTTCACTTTCCTGATAAGTAGGCCAAGGATACCCTCTGGGTGAGGCCTGAAGGAGGTATATCTACAAAAACAATGGAAGCTGAGGCTGAAAACAGGCTGGGGATGGATGCCCAGAGAAAGCAGGGGAGCCCTGGGCTTGCGGTCGAGAGCGGGCCCATCTGGCTCTGCCCGCGCACTTTGGGCCAGGTTTCTTCTGAGTCTCAGGCCATCTTCACTCTGCTGCTATGAGCCCCAGGGCCCTGTGATCGCTGGCACGCAGGCCATCAGTCACCCCACCACTAGGACGGTGTCCCACAGGACCCGCAGAGGGTAAGTCACTGAGAAGATTCTCCCTGAACCCGGTGTCTGGTTACTTTGGTTTCCAGAAGCCAGCACTGCTGATTCATTAAGGCTTGTTTTAGGAAGCATTTAAAGCAGCTTTCAAGAATACAGAAAATTCTGCAAAATAACCCACATTAAACGTAGGCTCATAAGAAGAAAACAAACAACCACGGCACTGAGTGAGCGCTGTACCCTAGTACTTATTTACAGGGCTTTGGTGTTCCCTGGCCACTTGCTTTACTTTTATTATTACTGTTATTATCGCTTTGGGTTTTCTCCTAGTTTGTATATTTTTGATATTTTATGGCACAGTGATTATACATAGATTCTACAACGAAGGCATAAATGTGATTGATTTTCTAAACATTTACAAAATGTTTACATTTATAAAAATATGTTGCTAATTTTTCATATTTTAAACCTTCTGTTGCCCTTTTAGGAATTTTTATCTGCAAATATCTATATGTATATATATATCTTTTTGAGACAGGGTCTTGCTCTGTTACCTGGGCTACAGTGCAGTGGTGTCATCACAGTTCACTGCAACCTCCAATTCATGGGCTCAAAAGATTCTCCTGCCTCACCCCCCCCAAGTAGCTGGGACTACAGGCACAAGCCACCATGCTTGGCTAATTTTTCTATTTTTAGTAGAGATAGGGTCTTGCTTTTGCTCAGGCTGGTCTTGAACTCTTGGCCTCTAATGATCCTTCTGCCTTGGACTCCCAGAGTGCTAAGATTACAGGTGTGAGCCACTGTGCCCAGCCATCTTTAAATATTTTGAATCAAAATTTCTTTGAAATTTCCTCCAAACCCCCAATATTGGGTTAACAGTAGCTTACAAAAATAGTACGTTTCAATAAAAACACTATTTTTCCTTAAAAGATACTAACACAATTTGGTGATTTAGGTACTAATACAATTTGGCATCTTCAATAGAGATAGAGGTTTGGTGTCTTTAATGGAGATACAGTAATGAGTCTAATCCTCTTTTTAACATAGCTCACCCCAGTGGGAAATGCCTTGCAGGGGGGATATAGAGGAAAGGGTTAATGTTCCTGTCATTAAAAATCCTTGGGTTTGCCCCTACACTTTTGAAACTCCCTTGTTGCTTTGTCCTTGTTCCCTCTTTCTACTCCAAAGAGCTGCAGTGTTTAAACCCTGATACTCTCCCTATGGTCTTGAACATTTTATTAAGTTGTAGACAAAACTAACACACAAGAAGACAGCACCTTCCCCGCCACACTTGCCCACCAAGCCCCACGGAGATGCCGCAGCCCCAGGCCGGCTGGCGGGCGCAGCTTACCCTTCAGGTGGGCAGCCAGGGCTGGTATCCGGACGTCGTCGTAGGACCTCCCGTCGGTGATGAGGATCATCAGCTTCCTCTTGTTGGGCTTGGACTTCTTGAAGAGCTGTTCCAGGGCGTAGTTGATGGCAGCCCCTGTGCTCGTGCCTCCGCTCCAGTACCCCACCCTCTTGATGGCGTTGAGGACGTCGGCCTTGCTGCTGTACTTGTCGAACCCGAACTCCAGCCGCTGCTCGTAGGTGTACTGCACAGCCCCGACGCGCGTGTCCGTGTCGGAGATCTCAAACTCCTTGCTGAGGTTGGCCACGAACTGGAGAACGGTGCGGAAGTTGCCTGTCCCCACGCTGCTGGAGCCGTCAATGACGAAGCCGACGTCGGCCGAGTTTAAGCAGGTTTTGCTGCAGGCCAGGCGCTCGGTGTCGCAGACTCGCTTCACCAGGGGCTGCAGGGTCTTGTGGAGGCCGAACCAGCTCTGCACGTGGAACGAGTAGAAGCCGTTGGTTCTGCACACAGCCTGGAAGACAGAGGGGAGGGTCTGAGCCAGGTCAGGGTCACCGTTACCCCCCGATCGCAGGCGGGGGCAGGTGAGGAAGCTGACACTTGCTTTCTCCATCTCAGTTCACCCCGCCAGACACTCACAGAGGCGAAGACCCCCAGCTTATCTCTGGACGCACTTCTACTCCCTCGGCTGGGTCTCTGCGTTAGTGGAAAGCTGACCACTAAGCAAATTCACAGGGAGACGGAAATCACTGATTTCAGCTTCACGCCTCTGCCTCTCCAAGCCCCTCGACTCACTGGCACCGGCAGCCAGCAGTGAGGTTGGCACTGGTGGGCACCAACGCGTGAGAGGATCAGAGAGAGTGATTGTTCTGGCTGGGAAAACAGAAGACACAGAAGAAATGACTAAAGAAATGTTTTCCAGGCAGTCCTGTGCCCAGTGGGAAGGGGTCCCATAGTTGCTGAGTGACTTGTATGTGTCAGGGGTGCCGTAGATGCCCTCGGAAAGATTCTCCCATTAAATCTCCAGCCAAACCCTACAAAGTGGAATTATAACCCCTGTCATGAAGGAACATAAACCGAAGGCCGGCTGTGAAGGGACTGCCCTGAGTCCCTGAGACTGGAACACAAATCTGTCCACCTTCAAAACCCAAGCTCTGCCCTCCAGACGACCCTGCCTCCAGGCCAATGAATATTTATTCACTTGTGCCTAAGCTTGTTCCAAAAAAAATGAAGGCAGCTGCAAATAAACACTGAGCAAACTGGCTGGAGTGCTCCTGGGACTGGGCCGGTGTTCCTAAGGTGCAGCGTTTCTCCCTCACCCCTGCCTCTGGGTCACAGGGAGTCTGACCCGACGACTACACGTGAACTTGTATAATTTAAAAAAAAAAAACAAAAACAGGAGAGAGACAGCTTAGAACTTTCCTAGGAAATATTTTTTTTATTGACTCATATAAAGCTAACTGGGGTTCACATAACTTTCCATGGGCTAGGCAGCACGTGAGAGGAGGGCTGAGACTGAGAAGAATTCTGGCCGAAAGATGGAGAGGCAGGATTCCCACCAGGCAGTAAAGTCAGGGCAGGAGAGAGCAGCGGTGCTGGCCGTGGACAGAGGACCAGGTGACTGGTGCACAGGGCCCGTGGCGGGGATCACAGTAGCTGGGCCAGGAAGGTGGGTTGGGAACCACCCTCCAGAAAGCCTCAAGAGCAACGGGGAACCATGACGGGTTTGGAGCAAGGACCCCGCAGGACTGGAGGAACCCATCATAAACATGACGTGGGCTTCATTGTGAGATGTACGCTAAACTGGGAGAGCCAGGAGGGAGCCACACCTGACCCCGAGCACTGGCTTGAGCGAGGCAGGCAGCGTCAGCACGGGAGGAGCAGAGAGACGAGAGAGTAGTGACGGGGCATTGACGAGGGATTCTGTGATGACCCTGCCTCCTGGGATGGGTGTGGGGCCAGCGATGTCAAGTCCACAGGAAGAAAGAGTTCGGGTGGGGAAGATTATGAACTTGGCCTGTTTCAGGCAGGATTTAAGGTTCTGACAGGACATCAGGTGGAGGAAAGTCAGTTGGCTGGAAACAGATGGCCGGAGGGCTCGAGAGGCAAGGCAGAAGCTGTGGCCCTGGAGGGTGAAGTCTGGAGGGAGCAGCCCCGTGAAGGAAGAGCAGGGTGCCAGTGGCTGAGACCCAGGGATGTCTACATGACAGACAAAAGCAGAGAGCAAATGACTTAAGAGCCATGCGGCATCCTGGACGTCCAGGAGAAGGGACTTTCAAGGAGCAGAAAGCGGTCAGCAGTTTGGGATGGGGCAGGAGGCTGGGCGCTGTTGGCTCTGAACACGTACAATGTTAAAGCTGGAAGGGCCTTGGGGACAACCCACCCCGAGGCTGGCTGGCTTTTTCAAAGCTGGAACCTTCTCTCTGGGAGAAGGCTCACGTGGAGTCCCACTGTATAAAACACACACAGCCAAGCAGTTTCGGTGGAGCAGGGGCGGGAGGCCCAGATTGCACCTGCGGGACCCCATCTCCTGCTGGTGTCTCCATGGGAGCCAGCAGGAGTGTGTGAAAACAGATCTCACTGATCTGGTTCAATACCTCCTTTCTCTTGTTTATCAGCTTGATTAACTTGCAGTGTATATGTGTAAGAGTGTGTGTGCATGTGTGCTTGTGAGATGGTGTATGTGCACTTGTGTACGTGTTCAGGCGTTTGCTCGTGTGCACGTATGAAGGCTCTCTGGACTGCATGGGTGAGTCCCCTGGGGCAGTGGCAGGAGCAAGGGAGCACCTCTACATGAGACCTGGGGGACATCGCTCCTCCCCTCTCCTTTCATGTTCTGGGCTCGGGTGGGTGTGGGGTTTTGCTTTGAGAGGGTAATTCCAGGTTCTACACTTATGAGTCCCTCCTTGGACGCCCAGCTGCCTAGAAGCAAGCTTCACACACATTTACAGGAACGAGAAAACAATCCCGATGGCGTTACAACTTTTCAGAGTACAGGGAGCCCTCCCGTTGGGTGGGTCTCGGGCAGTTGTAATACACACCTTGTTCACAAAGTTGGGCTCCAGCACATACTGCTTCTCGTTTTCAACAGCACCTTCAATGGTGATGAAGAAAATGTTGATTCCTGACTCTCTTGCAAGTCTCGAAGCCTCCTCCACTTTGTCTGTGGGCCAGCCGTCCACCAGCACCACGGCCACGTTGGGAGAGCCGCCTCTGTTGCCATTGGCTTTGGAAAAGAAGTTCTTAGTCACGAAGGAGATGGCCCGGCCTGGAAGAAAAAGAAAACTTGCACTTGGAGTGATCATGCCGATTGTAAGTACAGAAATAGATCACAGCCCCCAAAGAGGTCCAGAGAAACATACTCATTACCTCTCCAGTTTGTTTATTTCGTGTCTTTAAGGCACTTTATTTTTAGGTGCACAATTTGGTGGCATTAATTATATTTGCAGTGTTGTGCAACCATCACCACTACCCATTTCAGTTTCATTTCAAACCCTTAACAACTTCTTCTTCCTCTTCTTCCTCCTTCTCTCCTCTTCTTTCTTCCTCCTCCTCTTTCTCCTCCTCTTCCTCTTCTTTTTTCTTCTTTCTTCTTCTTCTTCCCCAGGCTGGAGCATAGTGCCAAGATCATACCTCACTGCAACTTTGAACTCCTGGCCTCACACAATCCTCCCACCTCTGCCTCCAAAGTTGCTGGGATTATAGGCATGCACCACTGCGACCGGCTCACAAGCCTTTAACTTCTAATTGTCTCTTGCTTTGAAGAAAGTTTTAGGGACAATCAAGCAGATAAGAGAGACTTTCACAGGAACAAAAGGGCCCCTTCTCCATCTGCGTTTTGGACCCACATTAAGCCCCTAAGCTGACCCCATGTTGTTTCAGAGAGTGTAGGGTAGCAGGAGTTGGCCTGGAGTGACAGCAGCCTTGTCTTGGCCCCCTGCAGCCTGGGGTGAGCCCGGGGCTCAGAAGCTGCTGGCTGTGGAGGGCTGTATTCTGGGGTCAGGATTTCTCCTCTCTGGTTCCAGGCCAGGGGCATAGGTCTGGCTGGCCATGGAAAAGCTACGCCCACTAGGAACTGAGAGACTCTGTTCTAGCTCTGGCTGTGCCACTTATGGGCTGTGTGGCACGGGGTAGGTTACTCTAGGTCTCTGGGCCTAGATTTCCATGACAGCAATCTGCTTCAGCCGAGTGCAATAGTCATGAGCTGCTACGAAGCCTCCTGACATGCCTCTCCCAAGAGCATACTTCACACTGTGAAGGGCTGCAGGGAATTTTCACATTCGACTAGGATGACCAGCTGACCCAATTTTCCAGGAGTTTTTTCAGTCTTGTCACTGAAAACCCAGGTTCACCCACACGAACTGGGATAACTGGTCACCCTAGAGCCAGTATGGCTTCTCACAGTAAGGCAGAACTCTTAACCTGAGCTCTGTGAACCCTGGGGCTCTGGGGGATATGGCAGCCCACCCCTGAAATAATATACAGTATTTTGTGTATATACGTGTCCACCTGGATAGAAGGGCCATAGCTTTCATGAAATTCTCAAAGGAGTCCTCAATCTCAGTAAAAGTTGAGAGCCACCTTCTTTAGACTTTAGAACTAATATTATTACATCAGTACATTTCTGGTTTTGGCCAGCATCCTGTATCCACTGGTTGGTATAATCTTACCTGTCAAATGGAAGCATCAGATGGTTATAAACACAATTGCTGGAGAAATGTCTTGGAGAACCCATGTGATCTGGCTGTTCAGAACCTGGCTGCTAAGGGAAAATCTTGGCTGCTGAGAACTGCTTTCATAGCCAAGGGTTAATTTCCCTCAACACCCAAAGTAACCAGCAGTCTCTCTGGCCTACTATTAGGCACCTGTAGGCAGAGCAGAGAGTCATAAGATTACCTTGACCCCAACTAACCTTAAATTTGGAGGCCATGGTGAATTAGTGCTTAACACACATTCCGTCTGCCTTCCAATGGGTCTTGAAAGTAGAAGCTAGAAATCTGAAAACTACATTGTCTGGACTCCCTTTCAGCTAGGTTTATAGCTTTGTTTTAGTTTCATTAATTGATGTACTTGCATGAGATTTAGAAGGTGAAAATGAGGCAGAGGCTGTACTTTTGTTTCTATTTTTGCTGACAAGTATCTGTAGAGTATTTGACTTCTCTGGGGCACTGTTAGCAGGGTGCTTGGGTTTGGTTGCTAGCTTCAATGGTGTTGGGGTGGTAGGGTGTGGAGCATCCACTTTGCGGGTATAAATAGGGCAGGTAGGATGTAGTTCTGGAGCTGGCAGTTGTAGCAGAAGCTTCCTGATCAGGGTGGCTTCCTGGCTGAAGCAAATTTCTGAAAGGCTGCCATAGCAGAATTCAGGAAGTGATTTCGTGATCTTGGAAGAGGTATAGCTTCCCTGGAGGCTCTGGTTCTTCAAGAAGCCTTTAGAAGTCATCTCTGAAAACTTAGCCTAGAGTCTGCTTCTTTAGCCCTTTCAATAATTCTCAAAACTATTTGGTACCTTGAGATAAATCTCTTTCTGCTGGCATCATTTGAATGCATTTTGTTCTCTGAAGTCAAACCCTGAACAATACAGAGGCAGAATTAGAACCTGCCATCCACTAAAAAAGGCATGCTGATTGGATTAAGACACTTCCCTAATCTCATCAAGGAAACAGAGTGCCTTCTGAAATTTTTCTCTATTGGAATTTTGATAATGTAAGCCACCTTAAGTTGAAAGCAAATCAGAAAACAACTCTATCATGTTTGTGATGAAAGCAATGCTGATTTGGGGGCATGCAAAGCAATGACTTGGCTGGTGTTCATTTAGCCTTTCAAAGGTGAAAGGCTCTGTGTTTGTCAGATACTAATGTTGTTCTGGTCACTACAGAGATGCGCATTGAGGTGGGGAGGAAAATAATTACTCAGATTTATCGTAACTCCGTGGATGGGCCCCTGAAGACAGTTCTATTCACTGCATGTGCTCCAAACCAAGCAACTGTGGCTCGCATCTCCATTTCTTTGGGGTTGGGTGGTAGGAGGTTGATTATCAGGGAACCTGCGAAGTGGTCAGTAAACCCAGTCTCTCCCAGTGTCCCCAAAGCCAGGCCACTGTTTATAAACTAATGAATTGGCATGGGCTCTTTGACAGTCTTTGAGCTTAGCTAGTGCTAAACCGTTTCCTAATGCCCAGTCACCTCTGGAAAAACATAAAATAGAGTCTCTGGACCTGCCCCACTGAGGAATAGACCTTGGACTTCTGGTGATTCCACAAAGGGTCAAACATCATAGGAGACTCAGCTTGAAACAGAGAACATCTCTCTTTGCGGTCATCACTACAACAGTAGCACTCTCTAGGGGGCACCGAGGGGCTTTCTGAATGGAACTGGTCACAAAATCTAATGTTAAATAGCTGACAACTTGTAGACCAATCAAGAAATAGTCACAAGAACATCCCTGCTTGTCCTGAAGAATGCTGCCACCCCAAGGAGCCACGCGAGCGGGAACTCCATAGCATGTGCTTTTCAGTGACTCTGGCCCCCTGAAGCCATGATAATACTTTAGAAAAAGTACAGATGGTATGTGAGCCATTTATTGATGAATTAGTACTATTTTTTCCTCCTTCAATATAGAAAGTTAGGAGACAACTAGGTAGAAAGGGAACCGTGGTAGCAAAATAGAATTCTTGGAATCTGGATCACATACCTGCATTAGCAAGCCCTCCTCTCTGAGTAATTTTCTCTATGGCTGTCTTCAGATCACGTGAATTCGTGTGAGTCCTGAGGTTAAAGTGGGTCGCAGGGTTGTCTCTGAAAAGTCAGAGCAAGAAATAAAAATTAACTGAAAATTTATTATCTTTGGAGGAAGACAGACATCATGGTTGATTCTCTCATATGCAAATAGAATAGAAGTTGCTTCAAAGCCTTATGCAGTGCTTTGCAAAATGCCCCACTGTGGACTGAGGTCCTGCTCAGTGTGTGTGTGGAGAAAAGCAGGCCATTTCAGGACTCCGAAGGCACGCGTTCTACTTTTACTGTGCCATTTCCTAGCAGTGTGATCTTGAGAAGACACTTAACTTCTCTGGGATTCAGGTTCCTCATCTAGATATAAACATCGTCAAAACATCCATATTGCTAATGAACAGGGCTATTGTCAAGTGGGATTCTGCAAATGTAAGAGTCCCATCTGTAGAGGGCCCAGTGTCCCCAGGCTGCCCCAGACCCTCCTCTCCAGGGAGAGACTCTTAGCTGTTAGCTGCTCCCTGGGTCACTCCTAGCACTGGAATTGCACGTGAATAGTGGTGCCAACGAGACCACTCTACCTTTCTCAGCTTGTGGCTCCTGTGACTGGGTGAGGCTACTCAGATCTCACCCAGAAAGTCAACATCTACTTTACTGAAAACCGAAAAAGATTAACTGGGGAGGAGTCGGAGTGAATTCAGTGGAGAAACACAATGAGAGAGTCCTTCTCTAGAGACGACTCTCTGCCGAGCAGCTGAGTGGTGCCGGAGGGCGGGTGTGCGCACCTGTGCTCAGGATGCAGTGGGAACGCTGTCAAGCTTCCAACTCGGGACCCATCTTTACTTACTGATAAAGCCCATCAGTCCCCGCCCGTCAGGTCCTGGCAATTATTCTGCATACATCCACTCACTTTTTCTATGGAAACTCCCAGAGTTCAGACCCCCTTGCTTCCGGCTGATTCTATCATTGTCTACGTTGGTCTCTGCAATGCCAGTCGTGTGCTCATCTGCCAGAGGACTCTTTCCCATGTTCAGTCTCAGCTCTGACTACAAAGCTCCTCTGCTCAAAAATTATCAGAAGTCCCCCCTGTTAAACTTGATATTTTGGCTTTAAAGCATCCATAATTCAACTCCAACCTATGTTGTTAATGCTGTTCTCTCTGTTTTTCTCTCTCCCTCTTTACTTTTGATCTCTTTCTCCTTTTCTTTTTCAGAATATTTTATATGCTAGTCCAAAGGAACTACTCACTATTTCCCAGCTTTGTGCCTTTGCTTATTTCTCCCCTCATATGGAAAGCCCAAATTGTGCCCACTCTCCCAGGTTCAGCTACCTGTCTCCCTAACCCCCAGCCCCAGCTGACAATCTCTCTGCCTGACTCAGCTTTCTCTAACCTATGACATCTTGCATAATATGTGGCGCCCACAGGTACTCAATTAACAGTATTAATATTGCTTCGTTCTATTTCTGTGCATCTCTACCTCTAAATGTTAGTGTTCCCTAGGGTGCTAGCTTCATCATGCATCTCTTCTTCACTTATGCACTTCCCTGGGAGACCTCACCAACTCCTGGGGTTCAGTGACTATTCATATGCCAACAGCTGTCCAGTGCAAACTGCTGGTCCTCTTTCTTGAATCCCAAATATATGTAAAATAGTTTCCATATAGGTCCCTCCGGAAAGCACCTCAGGTTTGTATTTCCAAACCTGAAGTCGCTTATCCTCCAAGTCTGCTCTACCCAACCACCCATCTTCTCTTCTGTATTCCCTCTTCTGACTCATTGAGTTTTCCCAGCAATGTGTGATCTTGACACCCTCCTCATCAAATACCACGTCCTGTCATACCTGTCCCTTAAATATCTCTCGTATTTTTCCCATCCTTTCCATCTCCAAGTTTGGATTTTCATCTTCTCTTTCCTGAACTATTGCCATAGTTTCCTACCTGGTCTTCCTGTACCCAGGGCAGCCTCTGCAGTGGCTATTTTATCTGACTGGCTCTAAGCGCTTCATAGAAGCAGATTAACTAGGAAGAGTTAATAGTGCTTCTTCCAAGGGGCCTAATTTTATATGGTATTTGTAATTTTGTGTTTTTTTTCTTAAGAAGGCCTGCAAGTGTATAAGCTTCAGAGTTCCCAAAGTCTGAATCTTTCCCTTGTGACCAAGGATTATAAACTTTTTCAAAGCCTAAAAAATGGGTTGAAACAACAAAACAATTAGTGGCTACAAAATAAAAAATTGCAAAATCAACACTGACAATAATAAATATGTAACAGTCCATCAAACATAACACTATATAGACTTCATTAATTATAAAATGTTTAATTTATAAAAATTTAAATACATTCAAAAATTATCTGTGGGCTAGATTTTTTTCACGTTGCATAATTTCTTGAGTGATGATTGTCAAGAAATCATAGACAAATAATTTAAAAAGAAAAAATATAAAACTTCCTTTCAAAAGTTTTTACAGAAAAAATGTCTTTGATGTGGAACTTGGTGATCTAGTCATTTTCATCATGTTCTTAATATTGATCATTAAGGCACTGTCTTAATGTTGATCACTTTGTAGGGCAATTGTTGATTACCAATCTCTTTCCCATACCACACACATAGTCAGGTTTGGTTATTCTTCGTAGTTACTTTCCATAAAGTTGCCATGAACACCGAATGGGCAAATACTAAGCCATTGCTCCCACTGGAAATACAGGGTTTGGTTCCTGTTAGCTTCTGGTCACAATGTTTTCATGAACAGATCAATATATATCCTTATTTTATGTATGTTTATCTTTGAAGAGACCAAATTTAATATTTCTTACAAATAATTGTATGCTGTATTTCCTTATAATAAAACATTAGGTGAGAAGGGTTTAACATTTTGCTGACCTTGGATAATGTGATTATAAGTTTCTTTGGCTTTTAGCCTCACAACAAGGCTATCTACTATGCTTTTTTTTTTTTTTTAAATTGGTCATCATCTCCTGAATTCATAAGTTCAGTCTTTTTTCCATAGCTTCATCACACTTTATGGATGTTATTTTAGTACTTTTGGAGTAGACTCTTGTACAGATGAGCAAATTTTCTCTCCTTTTTCTGAAAGTACCAAATTATTGATTCATTAACACTGAGCTCACGATCAACAGCACGGTAACTCCTGCCTAAATGAAGCTTATGGAACACACATTTCCTCTGTAAGCAAGAACACAGCCTTCTTGCACTTAGAAACACAAGACACTATTTCAGCACTACATTTGGGAGGCCACTGTAAATAGCAAAATCACCAAGACAAGCACAAAAATGTGGCAGTAAAAAGACTGAGAAGGGCACTTGAACAGCGCTGAATCAAAAAGGCAGAGTGTTGACTTGTTTGACCATAGCTGGGAACGTGTGCACTGAACAACTCAAAATTTTTTCTATCTCTCTGTACATGTCTGAATATGACTGTGAAAGTGCCTTGAGTTACAAATTGAGGGTTACAAACAAATTCAAACTTTAGGGAGTAGGCAAATTCACAAATGTGGAACCCACAAATCATGAGGATTGACTGTAACCTACTTGACAGCAGGCACTCTCTCCTAGCTTCCGGTCCCTAGTGCTTAGCACTCAGGAGGTAAGAAATAGGTAATCGTGGACTAAGTAAACAAAAGAAAGCAAGCTCAGATGTCCTCTCCTCTCTCGGTTCATCCCTGGTGGCGTTGAACATGCTGCCTCTGAGCTCCACACTGATCACCCTGTGCCCTATTACATCACAGATGTAGATGAATCCATCTTTGGAGGCACACAGATGAGCTATTCATATACCTAATGAATAGCTGCTTTTAATTTTACTTAATGGAATTTCTTTAAAAAAATACTGCCTTCCTTACGAGATTATGAGGTCCCAAAGAACAGTGTCTCTATCACGTTTGTTTATTTATCGTAATGGATTGAAAGGTTGGATCAGAGGACTCCTAAAACCCTTTCCAATTGCTAAAATCCTGATTGGGGCAAAGGCATGAAGCTCATGCAGCAAGGGAATTAAAGGTAAACATAATTAAACCACTTCGCTGAATTTTATATCATATCCCATGCAAGTGATACAATGCTCAGTACATGGCAAACACTCAATAAATCTTTGCTAAACTGTACTCTAATTAAATCATAGGAATGAATAATCATGAATCTGCAGTCTGTGGCAGGTCTCGGGACCAGAGCACATGAATACACGTGTACTTTTTTAGGAAATATAGGCTGATGGCCTGACATCCTAGCCTGGTTGCTTTTAAGACATGGAGACTATTTTAAAAGCTCAAAGAGGTATGCCACTAATTTTTTATGTAAGTAATCTTTTCATTTGTAATTTTATTACAAATTCTTATTAAAGGGAAACAAAACATTTTTTTCTTAGGACTATCAAAGATTTCCTTTGAAAATAAGAGAAGAAAATAAACAAAGAGATTGATAGCTCAAGGGGAAAATGTTAATTGTTCTAGGTTTGGAAGAAGAGCTAGGACTGACAAAGAGGAATTACAGGGAGCCAGAGGTGGCTGTGCACAGAAAGGGAGAATTCTGCAATAGGAAGTGGCTGCTGTTTAAAAAGCAAAAGGAACACTTGTCAGGGATGGGCACGTGTGATTCCTAGGAAGGGTTGAGGCTGGGGACAGGGAAGAGAGATGGATCATCAGTGCTCCAGACCTCCTTGATGATATAATTCCCCTAGGACACTCATCAAACTACACAGGTGACCAGGCCTCTCCTGGAAGAAACTCCACGGAGTCTGGGAATTTTTTTTAATAAGAGATCCAGGTGATTCTTATCCTCAGGAAGTTGGGGAAGCTTTGGATTCTAGAGGACTCCTGAGGCCCTTTTAATCCTAAAGCTCCCATTCTGTTAAAGTTCCAGAATCTACTGGTTTATCCCATAATATTTTTAGTCACATGGAATAAGCCTCTCAAATGAATTTTTATGCCAGTAGAGAAATATTAACTAACCATATTCCCTCCAGCAAGAACCTTTCAAAACTGTTTCCTCCAACAAGGTATTACCTTAAGATTACATTCAAATAACCTAACCATATTCAACCTTTTAATTTTTTTACTAGCTAAAATGTAATGCCTTGTAGACTTAGTCAATGAGATGAACCATGCCTACAACATCAGGAGGACGTTCCAGGGCAAATGCTGCAGGTTGGGTGGCTGACCTGTTCCTTGAGGGCATTACCCGGCTCAGATTGAAAATCACTCTGCCCCCATCCCCTCAAACAACTACAGCAGCTACGGCCAGCCCAGGGTGCAGTGGCCTGGGCCAACCTGCTGACGGACTTTATACATCTAGCCCTTGACGAATGGACACTGGCCATTTCCACATTTCCTAGCATCAGAGAAGAGGGAGTAGGGTTTTATAATCAAATTTTATTTTTATATGGGTGTTTCTTTGTAATTATTATTAGTAACAGTAATTCCACCCATCCACCAAAAAGATTAGAAAATCAACCTGCATTAAGTGCTTCCTGCTGGAGGAAATGTGGACATGCAGTTTGCTGATCTAAGAGTTGCTCCTGGACCAACTGGTCACCAGCTGCTGATCTGTAACCATGTCATAGGGGGTGGAGAGCGCTGGGGAAGTGGAATGTCTGGGCAACAGAGCTTCCCAAGCTCAGCTGTGCATCCGATCCCCTGGGGATCTTGTTAAAATGTAGATTCTGAACTTGCAGGACCACAGTGAGGTCTGAGGGTCTGCATTTCTAATCACCTCTCAGACAACACTGTGGATCACGCTTTCAGTGTCTTAGAGGATGCTTTAAGAATCAGAAAAATCCTAGCACTCTGGGAGGCCGAGGCGGGAGGATCACTGAAGGTCAGGAGTTCGAAACCAGCCTGAGCAAGAGTGAGACCCCTGTCCCTACTAAAAAATAGAAAGAAATTAGCTGGACAACTAAAAACATAAAGAAAAAATTAGCCGGGCATGGTGGTGCATGGCTGTAGTCCCAGCTGCCCGGGAGGCTGAGGCAGGAGGATCGCTTGAGCCCAGGAGTTTGAGGTTGCTGTGAGCTAGGCTGATGCCACAGCACTCTAGCCTGGGCAACAGAGCGAGACTTTGTCTCCAAAAATAAAGAATCAGAAAAATCAGCAGTGGGGCTGCCAGTGATGAGAGGAAGGGAAGAGAGACAGGGAAGAGAAAGAGAGGGGGATGGAGCTCCCTCCTTCTGGACTGGTCACCTGTGGGGAAAGGGAAGCACCGGGACATGGGATCCGCTAGAGGACAGCACAGGCCATGGGAATATTCCTGCCTTCATGCTCTGGTTGCACAATAGAATCACCTAGGAGCTCTGAAGAATAATGCTATCTGGGCTCCACACTCAGAAATTTCGATGACGCTTGATCTGAGGTTTGGTCTGGGCACTGGCGGTTTTAAGAGCTCCCCAGGTGGTTCTAATGTGCACTGCGGTGGCCATCTGCTTCTCCAGAGGGAGAATGATCTCAGGGGATCCTGGATAAGCCTGGGGATTGTGTGAAGGGAGTTCAAAGGGAATCGTTGGTGGGAGTCAAGTGCAGTCATTCTGTATGCACTCCCAGGAGAACTGCATGCGAGGGAACAGAAAAAGCATAAGATCTTTTGGCAACTTGTATTCACAGCTCACTTGGCCTTTAGACTCTGTGTTCCCGAGGAGTGGGGCTCCTTAGACAGTGCACCTCCTTGTCTCTCAGAGAGGAGAGAAGTAGCATGATGGGGTCTTTGCAAGGGCCATTAGGCCCTGAAGAGTCAGCCCAGACAGGTAACAGGAAGCTGTTCTGGGACTCTGAGAATTAGAGATCAAAATACCAAGTCCCGAGCCTCATTCCCTTGGTTTAACAGATCTAGGGTGGGGCCTGGGCCTCAGCATTTTTAAAAAGCTCCCCCAGGCAACGTGAAGTCAGGGCCCAGGCAGCCTCTTCCTGAATTCTGAGATTCACCTCTACTGAGCCCCATCCCAGCTGCATCTTCTGCCCCAGCCCCATATTCTGTTTTGCTGTGGGCTCCGAGAATGAGACACAGTGGTCCTCGTTGCCAGCTGTATGAGTCTCCTATTGCTGTGGTAACAAATGACCATACACTTAAATGTGTGGCTTAAACAACACATATTTATTTACAGTTCTAGAGGTCCCAAATCCTACACAGGTCTCCATGGGCTAGAACCAAAGTGTGGGCAGGGCTGTGTCTCTTTCTGAGGGCTCTAGGGAGACTCTGTCTGCGTGTCTTTCCCAGTGGTTAGAGGATGCCTGTGTTTCTTGCCCACAGTCCCTTTCTCTGTCTTTGAAGCCAGCAATGTCGCATCTCCCTTTGACTGCCAATGGCTGGGAAAGGTTCTCCACTTTTAAGGACTTATGTGATTAGATTAGGGCATCTGGATAATCCAGGATGATCTCCCCATCTCAGAGTCCTTAACTTTAATCACATTCTGCAAAGTCTCTTTTGCCATGGAAGAAAAACATTCACAGGTTCCAGGGATTTGGACATTGACAACTTTGGGGTTATTACTTTGCCTAACATACCAGACTGGATAATGCTTCTTCCCTTCCCTCTGACCATCCTGCCCTTGGTGGCTCAGCTGACCTACAGGAGCCTCTATGCTCAGATGAAGGCGTGACTGCAAGTCTTTGGTCCAGGCCTGAGGCTGCATGGCCTGAGAAGCAGGACAACGAAGGAGATGCAGCCCCATTCAGAGTCACTCTCTAAAACAGGGCAACTGTCATAGACCCATGAGCAAAGAGAAGTCTATTACATTTTTAAATGCAGAAAAATCAACACTTCCTTTTATCTCAAAAGTGTTTCCCAATTTTGATATCTCATTTGATTATGAAGAGCATATGCGACTCTGTTCCATTTATACTAAAACTGGGGCCTAAAATGAAAGCATACGGAAGATCTAGAGGACACTTAGCACCTGTAGATCTAGGCTGCAGCTAAAATGCAAGCTGTTTGGCTACAGTCATTCTGTTTACCAGAGTTCATCCAATAGCTGTTTGCCCTGGCTGTTCTTTCATTTAGCCTTTTAGTGTATCTGTTGGCATTAAGTGCAATTAGGAACATGTTGGTTGCATAATTTTAACTTGGAATTCATCCGCAAGACAGGGGCTTGATACTTGGGCTGAGCACAGTGTCTCAGTCTTCAGGGGATAGAAAGCCCATCTACTTTCTTGGTAGATGAGCAAAATCTTTGCTTTGAAGACAATTTTGTTTGGCATTTTATGGATTAACCCAAGATTAATATTTGCCCTCTCCCCTGGTCATGCATTTAGCTTAGTGTTCCCGGGGAAGTCACTCAACTTCTTTGAGGCTGTATCCTATGCTGCATCTCCTGCTGGGGGTGTGTAATAACTGTGGCAGGGACACTGTGATTGTTGACAGGTTAACACGATTGTGGGCTGGGGGCCCTGCAGGTGGTTGAGATGTCCCCTGGGCCCGGAGCAGAGGTGGGAACTCAGCCAGTGCCAGGTGCAGTTATGGAGGAAACCGAGAGCCTGGCAGAGAGTGCTGGTCTGCTGAGAGGAGAAGGCAGAGAGGAGGAGGAAGGCATGACCCAGGACCCATCAGTCCTGTGAACACTCCCCTGGGCTACCTGGAGTGGTTTTCTGTTCCTTGGACACAAAAGATCTTTGAGTAGGATATTGAAGAATCAGGATGCACCGCATTTTGCAAATCATACCATTTTTATACTTCTTGCATTTTTCTTTCTTATTTCCTTTTTGTTTCTTGTTAATATTTACTATGAGTCTTTTAAATTCTAAGTTTAAGTCTTTTAAGTTCTAAATTTAAAAGTCTAAATTTTGACTCCACTCTCCTAAGGAAAACCAAGGAATCTTGTGGGGGGCCCAGCAGCTGTGGTCCTGGAGGAGGAACTCTGAGTCACCAAGCCCTCCTCCTGGGGTTGGGTCCTCCTCAGCCTTGGCCTGTCCTTCAAGTGCTCGTTCTAGGCGGGGAAGTCATTCCTTTGTAGGCCTTCATTTCCTCACTGTAACATGAGGAAGAACCAGGTGCTCTGTAAGGCCTCAGGGCTGTGATTTCAAGAGAGCCGGGGCGATTCAAGCCGAAATAAAGAGGGCATTAGAATCCGGTGAGGACCCAAAATGCCAGGAGAGCAATCAGATCACCCAGCTGGCCAGAAACACAGATCTGCATCTACCTCCTACCCTTTCCTGCCTCGCTCCCTTTTTCTGGACACCCCAATCCCAACCGATAAAGGAAGCATTGAAGGCGGCCACCCAGGCAGGGCAGCCAGGCAGCTGAGACAAAGGCAACCTCAGCCGGATGAACGCCTCTCTTCTCAGCCTCCTCACGCCCTTCTTAGGCTGCCCTGCAATTTATTTCATTTCCCACGTTCCACGGATGGATGTGTAACCTCAGCGCAACCCATCAATTCATCATTGATCCTCCCACCTAACCGGGCTCCCGAGGCTGGAAGGAAGGTGGAGGCGGCTCATCTAGTCTGTTAGTCCCACGTTCATTTACTGGATGTCTTCTGAATACAGAGCCAGTCACTGACTCGCAGAACACCGGGGCGGCAGAGCCCTAATAAATCATCCGCTCTGACCTCCGTGCTTTACAGATGGCAGCACTTACACGGAGAGGTTAAGTGACTTGCTTAAGGTCACACTGTGGAGCTAAGGCCAGAATTCAGACAGCCTTGTGTTTTGTACTCCCTGTTGCCAGGGGAGGGAGCAGATGATAGATTAGCTTATGTGAGCATAAAACGGAGGGACACACGCACGTTTCCCTAAAGTACTCCAAATTAATAAGGACCCTGGACGGAAAAAAGGCAGATAGCAAGGGACTTTTTAGAAAGTAAGATTGAAAAGCATGGGGGGAAGCTCTTTCCTGTGAGTGGCGATCACATTAGGAAAATGTGAGAGAAAATGACTTTAGGGGAGGCATCCTTATTGTTTTTCCTTCCCTGCTACATTTGTTCTTTAATCCATGTTCTCATCAGCAACACTATTCTCAGGCCGTTTTTCTTTTCCTTGATATATTTATCACCTTATTTTCATATTATACTATAAACCTTGGTATACACAAGCTTTGAAAGCAGCTATTTTTAATGCACGATAACACACCAAGTTTTGAACCCCCCAACAAAACTGACTAGGGACATTTGGCACTAAAATGTCTACATTTTCTCCTAGAAAAGCCTGCTCTTTGTTTGCTATCTGTAAAAAGTAACACAGGAATGAAAAGGGGTTGACATTTTGAAAACAAGAAAACAATAACCAAAAAATCTTTCTTTTCTTATTTCAAGTCAAAAGCCTCTAGACAGATCATTTGATATTGAGAGGCGGCATTTGCAGCAATTGGTTATTTTTATATAATTGACTCTGACTACGTTCAAATGCCAGTTAACTAATCTCCTAATTTTTCCTCACAAGAATAGAAGACAGCACTAAATGTGCTATTGGAATTTAATTCTAAAAATAAAAAATGTTATAGGTTCCTTTGAAAATAAAGCTTTTTGTTTATTTCTCTTGACTGCACAAACATAAATATTCTATTGTCTTCAGTACAACAACCTTGGTCAAAAGGCTGCTCCAGGAGGCCCTTGGGAAACCTTTTAGGGGCTGGAGACCCCCCTGGGTAGTGTCAGGTGTGGATGTTTTGACTTTTCAGGAGAGAGAATAAGCTGTGACCGCAGTTTCTCAGCAAGAGGCACCAAGGTCAATGTTATCAGTTTCCACTTTCAGTGCTCCTTTGTGGAAGATGTGACGATTATCCCACCCTCAATGGTTCTTAGTCAAAAGACCACCTACTTGAGATGCATGCATGCATTTGAGATTTATGCATGCTTGTTCTTTTGATTGTTAATTATCTGTCAATATCTGTATATCTGTTTTAGTGAGAAACCAATGCAAATCTGAAATAAGAGCAATTTATCATCCCAATGAAGAGAAAAGAAGGTTGAGATTGGCTGTCAATCTTGAATTTTACCCTAAGTAAATAATGAAATGAATTGGAGACAGTCACTTAGGTGCTCAGCTGACTGACAGGGGCCATCTTTCTGCCCACCCGTTCTTCCCCATTGCCTGATGAGCTTTTCTAGCACCAGTGCAGAGATCTCAGGTTATTTGGAGAAGACAGAGGTACAACCTAAAGCACTATGTTCTCTAGGTGTCTTACCTACAGGTGGATAGGTTGTAGCACAGGTGCAGTCCCTCAAACAAATGCTCTAATAGTTAGGGTTGAATGGGGATCCAACTTTCTTGATCTACAGATGAGGAAATTGATGATCAGAGATGTGAAGGCCAAGCCCAAGGTCACGCAGCTTGTTAGTGGCTAAGCTAAGACTTGCACCCAGCTCTCCTAATTCCCAGACAAACAAATTACCAATCTGTGGTGCAAATACCATTTACTTACAAGTGCTTATTAACCTATCCTTTCCTTCAGGGAGTCTCAGATTTCTTAAGTGGCATCTGGATTGTTTCAGTTTTTTTCATTTACATTTGCCTTACGGAAAAGAACAAATCTGTGCTCTAGAACATGTTAGTAATATTCGTGGCATAAAATTAAGTACACGGCATCACTGGGTTTCTGGATTCAGAACGTTAACTGCACTTACCCGTACTGAACAACACCCATCAGTGGACCGGCAGGGCCAATGTCAAGAGCTTGGGCAATGTCAGCCAGGAACTGCTTCTGGATTCGGAATCGACGTTTGCCAATGCTGGAGCTCCCGTCGATTAAAAATGACAAGTCAACTTTGCAGTCTGAAGAATGGAAAAAGACTCTATTATTCTGATGATCTCCCACTGTCTCTACCTGGGCACCCTCTCATTCCTCTTTATCCACCAGCCTCCTGAGACTCCAATGAAAAGACAGTAAAAAAGAGATAGTAAAATGCAGGATATATTCATTTATTATTACCCTAGCAGAGCTTTCCTGGGCAGCAAGGTCCAGGACATTTGGGCTAGTACTTATTTCCATAACTGTTTTAGAATTCTATGTCTAAGTCACAATTATGTTTCGGAAGCAGCGACGTCCAGCTCTAGCTTGGGAAGGCCCTCAGAATGGTCTTCTAGCCTCAGACCATAGAAATACAGACACCCCAAGGTGGGAATTCACCAAGACCAAGTCTCAAGAGCCTGCGGCCTTTCGCTCTCATCCTAACTTTTTAGAAATAAGTGTTAGATTTTTACAGAGGCATGAAAGAATCAGCAAGGCCAGTGCTGAGGGGAGGGCAGGAATTGTAAAACAAGAAATTGATACCAATCTTCTCCTTCACTTCCCTAGGGGAGGCAACCAAAGAAATTATCCACATACTTCTATTGGATATTAGCACTTGTTTGTAGCTATCTTAGATATTCCTTTTTCTTTCTTCTTTTTTTTTCTTTTCTTTCTGTCTTTCTGTTTTTCCTTTTTTCCTTTCCATTTTGATAAACACTAGGATAGTTGTTCTGGTTTAGTGTCTCTGGACTTCTGCGAATATATGAAGGTTCTGACAGAGGTCGGGGGAGAGTGGGGCTGCAAACTCCTTTCAAGCTTTCAAACACTAACAGGAATTACTGAAAAGCCACACAGGCTAATAGAAATCAGTGTTTTCTTTGCTCTCAATGGAAAAGATATCAACTCAGTATGATAAAAACTGATCATTCAATGCTGATCAGAGGTTCTTATTGGGAGTTATATATCTCTTTGATTAGTAAAAAGAGAAAAATGAATTATTTAACAGTTGCAATTTGGGAGACAAATATGTTAAAAACAGAGTTTCATAGAGGGAAAAAGAGAGAGAGTAAAGTTAGGAGTTTCTGGGCTGGAGTAACTGAGGGGACACAGGGGCCAACAATGTCCTTTGTGGTTGGGGAGCAGCTGCCTCTCTCTGAGGTGCACACGATCACCCATGTTCTCCGTGGCATATGGCTGCCGTGGGGCTGGAATCTTCACACTCTCCAGGAGGAACAGCTCCGCAGGCAGAAAGAGTTGTCAGTTTTTAAAAAAATCTTTTAAAAAATGAAAGCAATAAATGGATCTGAGTTGACAAAGTTTTAAGCAAAAGAATTGATGAGAGTTATTTATTTGATGAGTGTTACTACAGGGTTGTCAGAGTAAGGAGAAAAGTCGTATCTGAGACTGTGTTTTGTTATCCCGCGGTGGTGCATGGCAATCCAAGCCAGAGGAGAAGTAGATGACAGGGACCTGTCTGGGTGTGGCCAACTCTGCTCCATCCGGAATCAGGGCACTGGTTCGTGCCTCGGCTCATCAGCAGATCTCAAAAGTTTATACGTCCTGTCCGCCTGGGCATTCGGTGTCTACCAGTTAATTCTTCCTTTCAGTTGGCTTTCCTTGTCCTTTGTTGCCCCCAAACTGCCTATACCCAAGCATGACTCTCGAGATGAAGAGTGAAAGAGGAAAATAAAATCCAGAAGTGGAGTTTAAAGCCGCCACTAACACCCGGGATAAAGCAGAAGAGAAGCAGAACTGCTGTACTGATTGTTGTTGCGCCCTAAGCAAGGCCGGCTCATTTTTTCCCAGGCCTGGGCTTGCAGTGTGAATTGCCGCCAGCAGGTGTCAGTGGTGTTCTTTAGGGCTGGCCGCCCACCAGCACTTAACAGTTGCTAAACTCTCAGGCTCCATCCAAACCTAAAGAAGTAGATCTGCATTTAACAAGATCGCCAGGTGACTGGTGTGCACAGCGAAGTTTGAGAAGTACTCTTGAGGTGGGGTTTTTCTTCCAGATGTCAGCAGATCAGTTCAACATGTCTTTTAAAATAAAATCTTTTTTTTTTTTTGGAACAACTGTTAATTAGAGTAAGGGCCAAAGAGGATTTTCTTTTTAAGAGAATAAGGTACATGGGTTTTGTAGCATCCATTTTGGTTCCTCACAGACAGGTTTTCTTCCTCATTTCTTATATCGTGACCTGTGTTCAGGATTGACACACTCATTTCACAGCTAGGTTTTAAGAACATGAGGTATTGCTCTGTTTGCTTAGTTCTCTTTTCTCACTAGCCTAATGGCTGGTATCAAGGTTCCCTTTGCTCCCCTTTCTCTGAATGTCTCAAATGACAATGGTTCCGGCTCGGGCACGTGTGGATTGAGACCTGTGGCTTTCTCATACTGAGATGAAAATATGCTGATCAAAAAATGACAACATCGGGCCGGGCGCGGTGGCTCACGCCTGTAATCCTAGGTCTCTGGGAGGCTGAGGCGGGCGGATCATTTGAGCTCAGGAGTTCGAGACCAGCCTGAGCAAGAGCGAGACCCCGTCTCTACCAAAAATAGAAAGAAATTAATTGGACAGCTAAAAATATATAGAAAAAACTGGCCGGGCATGGTGGCGCATGCCTGTAGTCCCAGCTACTTGGGAGGCTGAGGCAGAAGGATCGCTTGAGCCCAGAAGTTTGAGGTTGCTGTGAGCTAGGCTGACGCCACGGCACTCACTGTAGCCAGGGCAACAAAGTGAGA